>JARHVA010001172.1:222500-525000 GCA_037957365.1 Torreya grandis
ACAAAGTTTGAAAATTCTTATCCTTCACCTTTTATACAAGATGTCAATACTAAAATAGTTGAATCACTTCTCTTTATTTAATCCCTAATGATGAAAATGTGACAAAACTTGATAATTATTCCTCTTTACTAGATGATACAACCGAAAAAAAACTTTAATGTCCTTCTCATTTTGATACAAATGTTACAAAAATTTAAATTCACCCTTATTTACCTTCTCTTGATCATGAAAAATATAAATGTTATTTTTCCATTCTCTCTCTAGGAAATTAGATGCACATATACAAAATAATTCTTTATCTTCTTCTAAAAATTCATACAATAGTTATAAAAATCTTCATGACATTAAAAATGATATAATTACTTATTTTAAAAAATCATGTGATATGAATGCACCTTTATGCAATGTTTCTAAATCATTCAATGATGCCAACATAGAATGCAATAATAGTGTTAATGATTCCATTATCCCTATGTTTCAACTAGATGGAAAAATACAACCCATGAATAAATTTTTTTGAACCTCAACCATTTATATAAATCATATTATATCTATAATGAATTCCATAGGATATCTTCAAAACAAAGTTTCAATATCAATTTACAGTTGTTCTCATGTAATGTTAATATTAATGATATCATTATAGAATATCAAAATATTACAATAAATTTATTTTATTATCATTATCTATATACATTTTTCATTCCTATGTTACCTTTATTTCATGCTCAAGGAGACCTTTCTAACTATTCGACCCAATATGTACATTATTTTGGTCATTGAGCTAAATATGGGTGCCTATTTTTAAAATCTGCCCATAGATACTTAACAAGAGAATATTGTGATTGGTTTTATAGTATTCCAAGAGAAAATTTGATAATATTTAATACATTTTTTTATCAAATTTTCATAATCAAAAAATACCAAGGTTACCATTAGAACATTTTCAAGGCTTAAGGCAACATGATGATGAATCTATTCAATGTTATTCTACAAGATTTAAAGATGCATTATATTATTTGACATATAGGCCCTCTGATTTATAAGTATAATTCATATTTATTATATGTCTTCTTTGTCCATGTAAATAAAGAGCATTGCATAATCCTTACACTTCATTTTATGGATATATGTGGGCATGCATAAGTATGAATGTGAGCTAGTGAAAAACAACATGGAATTAAATGCATCTTAATTAAAAGGAAAAAAATGTTAAATATTATTAAAAATAAAATTAACCAACTAAAGAGTATCATAATTCATCATCGAAACCTTATTCTAAACCAAAAATTTATGTCAATGGATAAATAGTAAATATTTTACATAAAGTAAAGGAATCAACACAGAATACCTCATAAAATTAAATAATATGATCCTATTCATAAACAACCACTTTAGTGTGATCATCTTAGAGATAGACCACATGATATATTGCATACATTATTATATAATAATTTTATTACTCTTCTTTTAAACTACTATTATCCACCACACATATTTGATAAAGTCAATGGTCAACCATGTTATACCTACCATGGTATTTACATGCATCATGATAATAATTGTCAGTAATTGTGATAAAAGATTACACAAATTGTTGATACAGGAGTTATCACATTTGAGAACAAGACAACAATGTCTTATTATCCCACTTATTCTAATAGTTATTATCAAAATAAAAAGACATGCCATGACGTTCCTACCAAGGAAAAAATGGTTTACCAACCTATATATAAATAAACTACTATAAGCACTCTTTCTTCTAGTTCATATTATAAAATGGTCAAAAAAATCTTAGGATACTCTTATTCAAGAACCATTGGTCATTTGATCTCTTGATAAAAGAGATACTAGGATTAAATTTACCAAACTATATGTATCCAATACATATATGTCTATGGAAAATCCATTATTAAAGAACAAAAAGGATTAGATAATTGTAGAATAGGCAAATGTACAAGTAAACAACATAACACAACACCCAGAAGTGGAACCATTTTGAATTGTTCAACAATAGGGTTGTTAGGTAGATTAAATATCATCTATGGCCAACTAGATTTCACATCATCTCTTGGTGATAATGTCTCATATATGATACAAACAACTAAAAAATACTAACTTTCAATGCTTATTAATCACAAATTATAAATTAATACATATGCAATATTCTATTAACTAGTAATAAAAAATACAATACTAATTAATGCAATGAGACCCCTATTTTCATAATGTTCACCTTTAGACATGTGGTGTTTTACACACATCTTATTGAGACGTGCATTTTTTTAATTATTTGGACACTATATGTTATCAATTCTTTGTGATTGAGATAGATATTTTATATGTTATGATATGTTTATGTTTTTCTTACGTGAGAATAGTTATATGTTTAGATTTTATGATTATTCTATGCATGTTCCACATTTATCTTAGTTTACTTGTGTTATTTGGTTATCCATTATAATTTGTATTAATTTTTTACCATTAGAGTTATTATTATTAAGAATATATGTGAATTATACATATGTTTAGATGATTGGTATTAGTTTATTATCATTGATACATAATTACTTAGATATGTTGTGTGTATATTGTGTGGATTGACATCACTTGTGTTTTTTATACTCTGTATCTTCAACTATATAGGTTAGGTAATTTTATGTGTGAAATATTATGTAGGTGATATAGAAGGCATTTTTAGGCCTTTTTGGATATCACAAGATTCTATAAGCCTTGAAATAGGATGACCAAAAAATATGACCACTATTATTTTTGTGTCTCCTTTAAAGTAAGAAAAAAATAAAATTATACTAAAATTTTATTAAAAAAATCAACTTCAACCTTGTGGTAGTTATTAATGGTTATGGAGGAGTTTGAAGCTCCCAAGACCTATTTGGAAACTATGAAATATTGATACCTCCTAGAGAATTTTACTGACCTAGGTACCTACAAAATAATCTTTTGCATCTTTCTATCATGTTAGAAAAATGAAAATTAATTAAATGGTTTTGACCAAAATCTCAAAGACTTCATTAATTATAGTTGTCCAGGGTTGAGGAAGGAGATAATGGATGATGATGGAAAAAATCATCCTCCAAAACCTCCTCCATCATTGAGAAATATGAGTTTTCAATTTAATGACCGACTTAGAGAGTTTTTGGCCTCGATAAGGTTATTTAGGTCACCTTTTACTTTGACTAGATCTGAAAGTCAAGATCAATTGAATTTGATGGTGGAGATTATTTTCTTTAATATCATAGGGATTAAATAAGATATTTTAGGCACCTTTGTAAGTCCTATTACAACTAACTTGTATTTGTTTATGAACTTTCGTCTAAATTAAGCTAATGCAAGATTAGACTTTATTTATGATTTAAGTGTGATATGGGAATTTTGATTAGCAAAAATCCCTTTAAAACCTCCTTGAACACAATTATGATTTAGGACATCTCATTAGATAAAGTGGTTACTCAAACCCACCTCTTTTTTTTTACTTATATTTTTAGTCCTTAAGGCCATGGGGCCTAGTAAGACTACCCAAATAGCTATAGGCTTGTATGAGATTCTGTAGGTTGATTAAATAAAGTGGGACTTGCATGGTTGAGTGTCAACCATGTATCCACCTGATGTCATGTGGGTAATGTAGCTATGTATAATGAGTGTTGTACATTCTTAAAAGAATTTTTTTTCTATGTGTGTTTCCATTATGTTAGTTTTTGGGCATGAAAAATGCAAAAATAATTAAAACACATAACATACACATGTATAATTTAGAAAAATACTATATATATCATCAAAAATCATGGTTATAAAATACATGTCAATCAATGATGGGAGCATCCCCCTCATCTAAACTATCACTACTACCTAGCTCCATGTGAGGTAGAAGAATCACTCATCTAACCACTCCATGTGATCAAAATCATGACTTATATGGTATAATATATATTATAAATTACCTCAATATAAATCATAACATGCATCTATATATATTACAACTCACAAAATTGACTAAACAAATCTTCGGATAAATTTGAATCCTGACTTGGCACACACTATCTATCAAGTTCCACTTATAGGTCATCATAATCACCTACAACCATATTATATGCTATATAATTAACCATATATCAATAAAATATATATGCATACTCATCAACAATCTAATTAAATCTATCTATCAACCTACCATATAACATGTCATATGCCACATTCTACATTAGAGTATGCATGGCATCCACCATGATAAACCAATATGAATCACCTAAAATATCACATTATGTGAATACATAAACATAAATTCTAATTAATTATAAAAATGATACAAAATCAAATAATTCACAAACTACTCAAGCTTAATTATAACTGTTTCAACCTAGAAATCTACACCAACTAGTTATGTTATGGGCTATGGTCTAAATGACACACCTTATCCATATACATCCCATCCACCCTATGTTTATAGAATAAACATATGATAATTTAATTTAATAATAAATAATATTTCCCATCATGCATTGGCCCACCATTGTGTATAGGTTATCATGCACCATTCATCATCACCATCAACTAAAGGAATAACTAGATATCATTCAGTCACTAGATGTGGAACCAAATCTAAACCTCTTAACCCAAGCCTCAAATACACTATGATAATTTATATCACACTCCATAGCCATGAATATGAACTAGGAAGCACATCATGAACCAATATAAATTATTTAGTCACTTGCTCATACGAAAATATCTCATGAAAATATAAAATTTGATCTTATTTTCATATGATCATGCAAACACACATCAACTCCTAAACATCCTTGAGCCATGTCCCATATATTTTATAAATTCTCCAATTAATCATATCATGTGTCAACTTTTCTATCACCACTCTATATGCCATTGTTCTCAATACTCTCTATTGTTGTAGAACCCATCGAGCTATAAATTTATTTTTATGTGCCCAATCCTAATTGGGCAACCAAAAAGATGAACACTATTAATATGCTCATAATACCATATGTGTATCAATTTTTTACTACCAAATCTTCCTCCATGCATATTCAAAGTGAATATATACATCTCACTATACAACTAAGCTAGCATACTCCACCCCCAAGAATATCTGGTGTGGTACTCTGCAATAGACAAAACTATGCAATATATGTGGAAGGATATCGTTACCAATCCTCCATCCAAAACTATGAATTATGTTAATATTTAAAATATAAATTTATAAAATAATAGAACATCTGAACATATAATTTTCTCCAATAACATATTACTTCCATGGTCAACACCCTCAAGTCTACCTATCATAAATATGTGTGCTTTTACATGGGTCCCAAACCCACAAAATCCATAACTTCATGTCTCTTTTCAACAATAAAAATTTATAAGATGCATAAAACATCATCTAGTTTAATGATTATATCACATGTTAGTAGCCAAAAATTATAAGTATCAAGATTCCATGGCTTAGTTGAAGTGGTCATCAATTGCACATTGTATAAAATTTAGCCTAATCGAACAACATACAATAAACCAACCACCTATAATTTTACAATAAACATCATCCAAACCTAAATCTAACAAGGTAATCATATGTTTACTAAGTCTAAATTCATGTGGTTGTAAGTCATGCTACAAAAGTGGTAAACATAAAACATTTAATCAACCTCTAATCCATGCAAAATCAATATACAACTACAAATTATGAAAAAAATATATCAAATTTTTTTAAGGTAAAGATCACCCTAATTAGATATAAAAATATAAAATAACATCAGATATAGTATAGTAATTCCCATAACTAAATGATGCTATCCTAAATAGATGAAATTATCATATTTTAGTTTTCTCATTAAAAATGATTAAAAATGGTCAAAATGCTACTATTAAAAAAAATAAAAATATAACTACCTAAATAAAAGAACTAATTTTAAGTGGGTAAAATTAAATAAATACTAGTTCACCTATGGTATATGTCTCAATCACAATCCACAAATGCTCAAATTGTAATGGCAACATGACTCATTGACTCAACATATTTGAATACTCAAACCAAAAATCTCAATGAACACAATGACAAAAATGAAATCACAAAATCACTTTTCACCTTATTATCTATTCTAAAGTTGACTCTTTTTCAATGTCAATTAGTATCCTAAATGCAATTTAATTATGCCAACAAAATCAAACTTTGGAAAGTGATATCTCAAGTTTTATTCATCAAAAAATAGTCTATAGATTATTTTGCGACATGAATGAAATATTATTATACATAATAATGGTATTTTATTATAAATACCAACATTCAAAATGATTTAATTTTACACTTAATGATATAATTGGTCATTTCCTTTGGTATTTCTAATACATAATCAAATATGACTATTTATTATTCTATCGATTATACTCTTCTACAACTAATATAATGAAAATATCGAGTCTAATATGCAATATTCAAACATTTTTAATCGATAAAACATTTATAACTTACTATATATTTAAATCTAATCATTTTGTTACTCTTATTGTTTGCCTCAAAATTGGGGCAAAAATGGTTTACAAATCTACTAATTTATACAAAATCGATATTCAACCACTTATCATATCATAATGCAACCTTAAAGGTTCATATATTTTTATAGTCATGGAGAATTTAAAATGATAATAAAGTCATAATCATAGAGAATAGATTACATACTCAAGAATAATACACATTATAATTATAAATTTATGCATGATATAGATTCATGTTCTTTCACGATACATTATTACAAGCTTGGGCATGATACAAATTCATGTTCATTCACAAGGCACATTTACAAATTCTATAGGTTTAATGGGGCATGATACATATTCATGCTTACACATATTATATACTATATGTGGACATGCTAGGGGCATGAAATGCATCCATTATATTTTGACCATGCATTTATGAACAAAGTAAAAATTGAATCATAAACCATATGTAGTGGCTAATTCAATTATAAGAGCATAGTGCATAACTTAGACAATATTATGACTCCAACATCGTGTGTGATTTCATTTTGGATTCCAACCCATTTCACATCTTGGGGTTATAAATACTAATATATTTATATTGATGTTTCAATGTACCTCAATGGGTTTTATTAATATTATACATACACATTCAAATTGGATCTTTATCACCATTAAATTATCCAAACTTTTCAACAAAATAAATAAATTCTCCAAAATAACATAACTATTATAAGCAACACATTGAGGTCTCAACATCCCTCAATGATTCTACACATCCCATTACCAATTTAAAGGTTATTCATCTACCTATATAGGAAATGAATATATGCTACAAGTCCCTTATTTTTTTCCATGACATTTCTACTTCTTAAAGGCATGCATATAGGTGTAGTTGTTCCTTAATTGATATCTACAACATTTTATTTATAGTTATATATTATGTTACTTGAATAATGAATACATATAGTTATACACATCTAATTTTTAAATATAACTTTCTATCGTTATGGCACATGATACATCTACACAAAAACACATTCACATGGGGTTTGTATTATATTTTTCCCTTTCATCTAATATTTTTAGTTTTATTAAATTTATAAATTAAAGGGGATACAGGTAGACACCAAAATTTAGCACAATAATTTTATTTAAATACATTTTAATTTATTTATTTATGAACTTATTGGAATTATAATTAAATACTTAATGGTGCACTTTTCTTATATTCCCCCCTTTCACTTTATGACTTGTATTTTATTACTCTTTTACTTTATGATCCATTATGACTTGATAAACCCTATTTTAATTCTTCTAAGTCCTCTCTTGAGTACTTGAGTTTCTTATTAATTATTATTAATACCTCCTTGATTATTTGAAGTTATTAACCCCTTATTTGAGTCTTTTAAATTCTCTTAGCCTATCCTCAAGTCTTTTTTAATTTATTTTGAGTTGGCCCCTTACGTGCACCACTAAGTTTTGATTTAAACTTTGGGAATCCCTATATAAATAAATATATCGGAAGGAATTCACTATAAAGTGATTTCATACACACATGATGTATACTATACATATTCATAAGTGAGAGCTAATAAAATACAAACCATAATTTTCATTATACAAAACATTCTCACACTTTCAATATTTATCAAAAATTAAAAATGCATAGATCCATATTTTGAAGTACTACTACCCTTACATGTGCCAAGGGTGAACTAGGAGAACAAGTATCTATATTTTCACATGATTATCTATCCATAAAGGGATAAATACATCAGCATAATGCCCATTCATACTATGTAGGCAACACTCAGTTATGTGGGGTTTTTGAAGCCAACTTGGCCTTTCCCATTACCCCAAAATTTCCCCACTTTAGTTAATTAATCATATATAATGTATGTGAAGGAAACTAGAAATTTTATATTTTAGTTTAATATGTACATTAAAAATATATTGAAAAATTATAAATGAATAATATATAATCCCCCACACCTCTTGGGTAACTTCTATATCTTCATTGTCAAAGGATATATCTGCATAATGAAGATGAGTCTAATGAGTATACCTATTTGAGTATGGAATAACTATCTTGATCTCAAATAGAATTCATATTCTAAAACAAATAAAACACTATATCATTAACAACCTCCAATTAATATATCAACCTACAAGAATTATGGAAGTATTCAAAATAAGATAAGTCTCTATTTGTCTGTTTACTTTCTTCACTACAAATTATCAAACTTTCTTGTCATAAAATATACTTGTCAAAACTATATTTTATTGTCTATTTCAGTCATTTACATGAAAATAAATATTCTATTAATTCTATCTAATTAATGGTTAGTGTCTCATTAATCCAATTTTATAAAAAATAGTGCCCATGATTCCAAATTCATTTATTTTTAGTCTTGCCAAGTAAGTGAAGGTATGTATATGCATTTATGTTCCTTTCATTTATCTCATTTATCAACATTTATTTATTAAAACTAATGTTATATTTCATGTTTATATGTTTATATCTCAAAGTACCATCTCATTTTACACTATTTTGGCATGCGACAAGCTTTGGATTGGTCACATTTATACACCTATATTTTTTATTCATTGATAGTTTCCATTACAGGATCCTTTATTCATGTTTCTCCTTAAGTGTACATATTAAGGAGTACATCAAGATCAATGTTGGTCCAAATTATGGTAATTCATGATCTCTTCTCATATGATCACCTATTATAGATGTTTATAATTACTATCTCTCTATTTGATCATTTTAACCTCCTTTAGTGCTTTTTTCTTTATTTTCCATATATTTTTCCTAGTATTATATCTATTCCAAAATAAATCACCCATGACAAGTTTTTTTAAGTTGCCTATGTTTTATACTATATTTTCCATGTAAAACACAATAATTTTCTTTTTTTTTTGTGTCCCTTTTCAATTATATTGGGCCCACTCATAGTTTTGTGCCCTTCTATATTTTATCAGCTTCAATTGGCATAATAATATTTTTGTTCTAGTATTTATTCTATATAAATACAAATCATGTCCATTAGAATATTTAATATTAAATTTTATGAGTTTGATTCATATATAAGGCTCTTGAATGTCATTTTTATAATAATTACACACCATTTTGATCTGATTATACATGATAATCTACCTTTGGTAGAATAATAATAAGAATTAAAGTATACAAGATTATACTTATAGAGGTATATGTTTGAAAAAGGTCTTTATATTTCATGAGAAGGAATATAAAATAGAGAGGTACATCTAGTCTTTATATTCACCAACTAATGATGCCTAGGTATTAATCCTTACCTTTTGATTCTTCTCCTATAACATCTCTCATAAAGTATCACTTAAGTTAAGGGGAAATTGATGCAATGATAAGTCAACCCAAGACAAGTATCATTATATATATAATTTTTATTTTATTTGGTTTATATGCATATACTAGAGTATTCTATTATTGTCTTCCTCCCCATGCTTAGTTTTCCAATATATTCCTATTTATATACATATTGGTTATAACCCATAGTTTAGATACATCTTAGTTATTGCCTAATGGCATTTCTCTATATTTAGTTTACCTATTTTACATATTAGATGTAGGTTGTCTATGATCATGATTTACTTGCGTAGGATTCCTAATTATGTTGTTGATCCCTCATTTTACAAAAAAATCTTGCTTATAGCTTTTGTCCCACTTTGCAGTGTGTCTAATTGTATATAAGTTGGATTTAGTATGGTCTTCTCCCATTTCCTATAATAAAGGATATTTATATTGACATCCTTATTCTCAATATATGCATACACTTTTAAGATAAAATAAATTATGGGAATGCCTAGACTAGTATATATCCATCAAATCCATTCATTATAGCCTCCTGTAGTGTTCTTTTATCTTATTTTCATTTCTTCTAACTAGTATCATGTCTTTTAGTGAATAACTTTCCCATGTCAAATTAGTTTTTTTTATTCCTTATGATTTATAATGTATCATCCATTTCCAACATATAATTTTTATTACATGTCCCTTTTAACTATATAAGCCCCTATCATTATAGTTTTGTGACATTTTTTACTAGATCAACTCTCATTGACATAGTATTTTTTTGTTATGATATTTATACTATATCTATCTATATCGATTCCATCAAAATATTTTATAGGTTACTTTTATGAAATATATTTGTGTATATATGTATCCAAGATGTCCTTTTTCTAAGTACACACCATTTTATTATTTTTTTGCATGGAAACTTTATTCTAGTAAAAGAATACAAATTATAATATAGGATCTTATATTTGTGGAGGTCTATATTTGCATAAGGTCTTTAGAATCCATGAAGAAATTTAAACTATATAGGTACACCTAATATTTTTATTCCCCAATTGAGGATACTTAGGTATTCATTTTTATCTTTTGATCCTCCACCTATAACATCTCTCTTAAACTTCAATCTAAGCCAAGGGGAGATTGATGCACCAAAAATACAACCCAAGGTAAGTGTTACAATTTGATAATATAACCCATTTCATAGACTATTATGTGTTTTAAAAAATACTTTTATACTATTTAATTATACTTTTAGAATTTTTATCTTGACATATTATATGATTAGTAGATTGTCTAGATTAGTGATGATTAGATTTTGATTAGATCATGTCTTATTGGTTTTATTTGATACGTGATTGATTTATATAGATATGGACTATGTAATAAATGAGGTAATCCAATTATCATGATTCATTATTGATTCTAATTCATTTCTAATACTTTATACTATTCAGTTTAGTTATAGTATTGCCATATTATTTAGGTGTTGATGTTATTTTTGGCTATAGGTATAGGTACATGAGTTAGGTTGGGGGTATATTATTGTATTCTAGGCAATAAATTATAGGGGTAGTGAGTAGTCAACTAATGCTAACATAGGTAAAAATGATAATATGCATAAGCCATCTAGTTATTATGTAGGAATAGTGTGGCATGTTGTTTTTTCATTTTAGTTGTGTTATTCTACTCACTTTTAAAAATTATCTTTTATTTATCTTAATATTATTCATTTTTACTTTGATTGTCATTGTGCTTAACTATAATATGGATCGGTGTCTTGTTTTTTCTTTATTTGTTTCATTTTTATTAAAATATGTTGTACCAATTTCAAGTTCATTATCTTGATGTTATTTCATGACCCCATATAAGTGTTGGTTTATCCTCTTGTTTAATATATTTGCCTTTGTGTATAAGGATCTTAATATGTTATGCTAAGTTTTTATTTTGTTTATTTTAATTACCTATGTGAGGGGGTCATAGACCTTTAGCATTTAAAAAAAATAAATTGAGATCATAATAACTAAAATCTTGGACAATGGGATTAAACACGACATGCCAAAATTTGGGGTAGATTTCACTCTCCTCCCATAATTCCACATTGATTAATTAGGTGAGGGAAGTGTAGGATAAATGATGGGGAGGAAATATAAAAACCCTAAAAAGGATAAAATGGTGGAAATTATGAGCAATGGGGCTTGAAAACCCTACTAGGAGAGAGGATGGAGAATGGAATAGTTTGTGCCATGGGATAAAAAAGGGAAGAACATGTAGTATTTCAAGGAAAGCAATCAAGCAATAAACAAGAAAGTTAAAAAGTTTCTTTCTACTTCTGGAGTAAAATATTTCTCATAGGTAAGTAATGTATTATTTTAGAAAGGGAAAAATAATGAATATCTAGTTATTTATATTGGGCAAGCAAAAAGTAAATTATTTGCAGGGTCATGAAGAAGTCATAGGATTTATTGATGAACCTACAAAGCCCCATATTTATTTTTATCAATTAGAATCCTTTATTTCTAGTTATTATTAAAAATATTGAGTATGGAAAATTATTACAACTAGGCCACTTGGGATTTTCAGGTTAAAAACGTATGGTTGAAATCTCTCATTAAAATCATTACAAAACCCTTTTAATTAGATCTTACATTTAATTGTGTATTTTGAGAGCTTGGCTATTTTATTTTAACCTGGTTATGACATTTCATCTATACATAATCATTTTGATATATTTTAATTTTATCTTCTACCTATTGCAAATGTGTGGCCTTTTAAACCAAGGTATGATGTTTTTTAGTTGTATACAATTATTTTGATTGATTTTTAATTTGATATTTTCGTTACTAAAATTAATTACTAAAATGGGTTTTTACCTTAGCATAATAGTAGTGTTCCATTCTTATATGAATTTAGTTTTTCTGACCTAGTGGTAAGGGTTTCACCTCAATTAATTTTATTATTTTCTATATTTTATAGTTTAAACATGTAGGCAAATTCATTTTCATTGGATATTATTATTTTTGTCTATAATTTTTTATGTAAATCAACCCATCTATTTTGGGTTTAATTATAATGTATTTAAAATTTTAAATACCTTTTGAAATAAATTACACAAATGTGACTAATTATACGGTGTAGGGGTATAGAACTACATTTTTGGATGTTTTTATTGAACTAGTTTTAGATGTTTTTCATATTTACCTCTTGGTTGTATGTAATGTTTTCACCCAATTAATGGTGTTTGAATATGTTTTTTGGCCATTGGTATACTTGAAAATATGATGAAGGGTTATCAAATTTGATTTTATATTTCAAATCAGTATGGAAAAATCCTTTAGATAAAGGCAATGACTGTCAATGCTAGTGTGATTATTTTAAGCTTGATTATCAATTATGAATTTGTTGTATGTTAATTATGTTATTGTAGCTACTTAAGTTTTATTGATGGATTGTGTGTCCCTATTTCTCATGTTCACATCCCAAAATCTATAATTCCAAGCTCTACCACCCAATTGATGATTGGGGGTGGTGAGGTCCACCAATTGGGGGGATCATAAGATAAGTTAGGTTAGGTCAGTTCATATGAGGATGCATATCTCATTTGGATCCATCTAGTTACTTGATTTAATATACGTTGGTTTCCAATTAAATAAAATATATGTTATCATGCTATAATTAAGTTTTCATTGCTTATTGGTTTCCCATAACATGTCTTATAAATGCCCAACTATTAATTTCTTGGCATATTAGATAAAGCTGGAAACATAACTATATTTGAAGCATTGATGTATATAGATATTTAATTAATTATTAATTAATTTCTTTTACATTATTCTATTGTTTAGATGATTCAATTTTAGTATGGTTAAGTATAATGTATACCTATTAAATTATAAATGTTCAGATGGATTGAAAGGCTAAGCGATTACAGCTTGAATTGTATTGCTCAATGGATTACCTATGGTGAATATTTTGGTTACTTTAAGGTTATTAATTAATTATTTATAACATATTAAATGCTAGTTGGATGAATATAAAATTTGAATTTGTACTCCCTTGTTTATTCATGATAATATTGTAGTCTTAAATTATTTAATAGTGATTAAACTTGGGATTGTACTTGCATAAGAAGATAGTTTTTATATAATTTATATATTGGTGTACATGCACATTAGTATACATCATAATGGGTTCATTGTTTTGTATTAAAAACCATTATGTATGAGGTCTGAAGTATTTTTATCCAATTGTGCATAAGTTCTTAATGTGACATGATTAATCTTGTCATTTGCAAGATTTAGCTTGTTATTGAGACTTCTCCATTAAAATTTATATGATTTTTTATTTTTCCTTGGCATGTTATATCAAAGTATAATTCAGATTGAATTAATTCATTAAATTAAGAATTTAAATAAATTAATTTTCTTAATTTGAGTATCTTTCTTTGAGTTAAAATTATCTTAGTTTTATCACTATAATTATATAAATTATATCATTTGAAGAGTGAATGCATATTGATAGTGTTATTTGCTTATGTCTTACGGAAAGTGTGAAGCACTTGGGTTCCTAAGTTGTGAATTAATTTCACTTTTAATAGATTAGAAAATTATTATTTTTTATGTGGTTCATACTTCATAGTTGGTTGTTCATGAAATAATATATAAATGATGAAAGGTTACCAAATTAAAACTATGGTTTCAATATAACCTCAAGATATATATTAAAATGGCTCATCTCTAGATTAAATATTTATTTGATTTTCATAAGTTAGATTAGCAAAGAGCATGCTTTGGCTGAAAATCCAAATATCCATGCTTAAGTATTATAACCTGAATATGATTAAGTTATTGTTGGTGAAAATGGTTTTGATGTTATTAGAGGAGTTATTAATAGAAGTTAGTAAATAATGCTAGGAATTATAATTGCATAAACTAAATCTAATATTTTACTTTTAATATGAGAAATAAATATAGCATACATATATAACAAGTTCTTATGGATAACGCATGGTTGACAAGTGGGTAACACTATAGAGAGTTAATCTCTAAGTGACTATTTACAAGATGGTCTAGTATTACCCTGAGAGTGAATTAAGTGTTACAAGTCAATACTATGATTCTCACTTGTATGATGATATCGATTCATGACAAGACTATGGTAACTTAATTAGATTATAGTAGTAAATTGCTTGGTATAATATGCTTACTGATAAGAGAAAGCACATGGTAAGATGATTAGTAACTCTTAAAGATCATGGTAAAATGATATAAAGTGAGGATAGTACTAAATGGGATTTATACTTACACAAATTTTATTAAGTTTAGGCATTTTAAAATCTTATCTCAATTCTATGAATTCTATAGATATACTTTCTAATTATTGACCTTTATATTATGAATATAATTTATTGAGTTAGATAGTATCAGGTGTATACACATAATATTTTTAAATTTTATTGATTATTGACACTTCATATCTTGTAATAATCTATTAAATCTTAATCTCTTTGAGTGCATGCCTTAAGGGGTGCACCAGGAAAGTGGTGGGTAGACCATCAATGCTTCATAAGATTGCTTTTCCTTTTTCCACTTTCCATCCACACATTAGCCTCTTGAAAACATTTAAGCCAAGTTTATTCTCCTTAGATTTACCTATTCCTATCACTTTCTAGGTTTTATCCTTCATTTATTGACTTAGCATCCTTTTTACTTGTCAGTTATGCTAGGTCGACTAGGTTCACCTAGCATAATTTAGGGACTTTTTCTCATTTTTGGTTTTTTGGCCTCTCAGTCGACCTAGCATAGACCTAGAGAGTTAGCCCCAAAAATGTCCTTGGTTGACTGAGTTGACCTAGCATAGTCAATGTTCTTGAATGATTTTAGGATAAGTTTATACTACATATAAATGATCATTTACCTCCATTTAATAAGAGTGAAGAATTAAGTGAAGAAGTGTGAGAAAACATTTTCCTATTGACCATTCTATTTGGGGATTAAAGTTGTAGGGTTTAATAATTTATTTGGATCTTTGATATCATCTTTTGGATAAGTATTTTGGATGCTTGGATAGATTGTGTATCCTAGAGCTAATTTATCTTAGTTATCCTTACATATCATGATAATTTCTTATGAAGCATCTTGTTTAAGGGGGAGATTGAGGCTTAGTAGGTTCATCTTCAATGGCAAGTATTCCTAACTTTATTCCTCCTTTGTAAGAGTAGATAGATAGTGCATTTGTATACTTCTCTTCCATGTATTAGGAATCTATATAGATTGAAATTAGTATATTTATTCTATACATGTTTAGTTTAGTTGTTAATTTTTTTATTTCTAACCCCCACTTTGTGCCATAAGCTTTGGTGCGTACTAGATTATATTTAATTTTCTTGTTATTAGATTAGTGAAATATTAAACCATAGGACTCTTTTAGGGTTGTGTGATTGTATTAGACTATAAGATTTGTAAACCTACCTCATACGGTGTGTTTTGACAAGTGATCCCCTAATCAAGTCTAGTGGATCCTCACATTGGTCATGTTCCCACTTAACAATTGTATGCCCCTAATCAGAAGTGTAGGTATGCTCTATCCCATCCAATCCATGATTGATTTATGGACATGATGAATTTATGATTACATACATTCTGGTGAACCCCATGTGAAACTACCCTTTATAATATTTCTTTCACTTATTTCATTTCTCTTTGTCATTATTTTTATCATATCATTATTATGTCAGATCAACCCTATCAAGCTAGTTATTTATCTCTATGCATAAATTTGTAAGAATAGGCAATTAGATCGACCATCTTGACCTAATATAAGTTTCTAGAACTTTTACACTTTTGTTTAAACAACTGGATTGACTAGCTTGACCTAGTATAGGTCTTTTAGGTTTTCAAACTTCTAGTTTAATCTACATGGTTAATCGAATCAACCTAGTACATTTTTATCACTTTTTAGTAGGTTCCTCTATAAGTTGTTCAACCAATTTGACTAAGTTTGTAGGTTAGTTCTATTTTTCTCTAAGGTCTCATATCAACAATCTTATCCTTTTCATCTCTAAACCATTTAGGTTAGTTTCTATTTCTTAGTATCTCTTTTTTTGTACTTTCCTTTCATAGTTTGTAGTCTTTAAAAATACCTCTGCATAGTCAACTAGGTTGACCTTATGGACCTAGTTCTATGTTTTCTAAAATGGCTAGGTCAACCTAACTGACCTTGTTCACTTTCAGACTTTTCTTTCATAGTACATGTTTGACCCTATTGATTCTATTCTATATGATTGTCCATATAGTTTCGCAGCTATAACTTGTTTCAAAGCTGGAATTAACCATATATGACATCTTTCTTTTAAGTTGCTTGCATGCTTAGAATAGCTCACAAAGTCTAATTATGTGGTTTTAAATCAGTCACTTAGTTGCACTATTTCTATTCTTTTTCTCACATGGAAAAAACACATAAACATCAACAAACATTTAAACATTTGATTACCCAAGTCTACCTACTTGTATTTCATCACCAAATGGGAAGCCAACTTGATGAGCTGGTTAAGTATTAAGCATATTTTATGGTATATTTTAGCTAAGCACCCATTACCCTTATTGATACAGTGTGTGAAGTGAGGTGGTAGGCCCCAATACCAACCTTGTATCATTGCCACTATAGTCCCTTTCATCCTAAAATTACTTGAAACTATCCATAGATTGTTATCTATTACATTGCTTATAGCCAATATCCCTCTTATATTTAAAATCACTCTTAATAATTTAATCAACATTTTAAGTTGACCAAGTAGTTATCTTTAGTTTCAAGTTGTTTACTTGCATTAGATATTTTTAGTGCAAAACTTTGCTTTATGTGTATAAATTGGATTAACTAGTGTCAATTTAAATGACTATTTGTTTCCCTTTTAATACTTACTACTTTCTTATATTACTTTTAATTATCTTGCTTTAACAAGCAACCCTATATCATTTTTAGCCCCTGTACACTATGCTAGGTTGACCTAGTACTATTTATAACATCTTTACCTCTTTTTACTAGTCATTATTCACTAAACTAAGTCAACCCTATGGACTCTATATAGTTTTATAGTCCTTGTTTTATACTAGGTTGACCAAGTCAACCTAGTACTATTTAAGTCACTTTTTTATACTTTAATTTCTCATCTTGTCTCTTTTCCTTTCATCATGGAATTTCTATTTAGTGATGACACTAAATTTTAGTCAATATACATTATGGAGTTCATGAATCCTAATAGGGTCTCCCATAGACAAAGTAGATCTCCTTTTTTGAATGCTAATAATGTTCATATTGTGACATACACAATGAACTATAAGACCCTTCCTCATACCCCTTTGTATCAAAACCCTCCTCTTCTCTTAGAGGATCAGATTGAGTGAGAGTATACTCCTAAAATTCTGTGAATTATAATGGAATTCCCTCAACATAGAGGGAAAGATCCTTCCACCATATATAACCTCATGATTAACTGTCAAATTAAAGAGCCTTATTCTCCTACTCCCATTTTCTCAACTATATTTGGGGGTACATATTTATTTTCTTCTCAACCTCTTCCTTCAATGTTGACTCCTTATGCCATGACATCTTCTTCTTTAACCTCTTCTATGTCTAGGCCTAGTATCTCAGCTAACATGGTAGGTTCTACATCTATTGGGCCTCTCATAAGATCCACTATTCTCAATCCATCTACTAGTGCTTCATTTTCTACCTAAGACACTCATGCTTCTAGTGCTTCTTCCTCTCAAGCATTTACTAGTCCATCCTTTTCTTCACAATAAAATTTCATCACTAGTGCCTCAAATTATCATATCTCTTCTCAAGCTCATATCAATGCTAATAGTGGTACCCAAGCCACTCATACCAACATAAACACTAATAATACTTCTAATAACACTAATCAAAATCATCAACTATTATTGTAAACTATCAATTAAATAAACATATTCCAAGCCCATAATAAGAATCAAATTATGTGAATGCAAAACCACTTTCTTAATCTTCAATATAATACTCAACTAATGACTTGGGGCACACATAACCAAAGTGTTCCTCATCATTATTTTTAATATTCTAAAGGTAATCTCATTATTCAACCTCCATTGGTCAACAAAGTCATCAAACATTTATAAAATGAGCCTCTTACCACCTAAGTTACAAACATTGACATTGGAGGTATACAACCTATAATTGATTACAATAGATCAACCAATCGTACCCTTCACCTAAATACATTTAGAAATATTTACAAGGATTGGGTAAAAATAAATATCTTTTCCTCTACCAAAATCTTAGCCAAAACCCTCATGGATGATCCCTTGTATTGGTATGATCAACTTAGAACACACTTTATCACTAGTCTGAAGGAATTAAGAAAATTCTATAATACAAGAATTTCAAACTAGTGATCTTATAGAGAACACTTTGTCTCATTTCATCAATTCTAAATAAAATGAAAATGAAACTACCCAACCCTTTGTTAAGTGATGGAAGACTTTGTTAAATAAATGTGAACATAACATGTCAGATGATAATCTCTTTCATCTCTTTACAAATGTTTTATTTCCTAAATTACAATATCAAGTCCATACCCTTTCTCCATGTACTTTGGAGGAAGCTATCGATCAATCCAAAAGATAATATTTATTCATGTGCTAGTTCAAGCTAACCCAACCTTTCATGGGACCTTGCCTATTAGTAGAGAATAAAAACTATAATATTACCAATTATGGTGTTACTGATTCATTTGACACCATTCATAATGTACAAGCTATCATTCATACCCCTTATTCAAAACTAGATCCTTCTCAACAATACACTAATCCTCATTTCAAAACAAACAACATTAATCTCCATAAGATTTTATCCTTAGCTGAATAGCTTAAATGTCTACCCAGGCCTCTTCATGATTGCTAGGGTCACTCTCATGAGACTTGTAGACAACTCCAAATTTTAGCTATGGACTTTCTTCTTGGCCCAAATTTTGATCATGATTCCATTATTCACAAGCATCAATAAGCCTATGAGATTGGTTTCAAAGACTATAAATCACATGATAAAAATCAAGCCTTAAATCAATAAAATGCTCATTTGTCTATCTATAAATACCCCTTACCTAATCATCAACCAATCCAAGAAGTTCAAGATAAGCCCACTTCTTCCACCAATAATGTATAAAGTCTTGTTGAACAAAATTTTGAAGAGAATGTGGTTGACATGACTAATATGCAAAGAGTGGTGGCTTTCATTGATTCACAACCTATCTACACTCCTTCCCATAAGGCATATCATGTTATCCGAGATTCTTATCCAACTCATTTAAATGAGATGGGTCAAGAAGATCTTATTTTTGTTGATGATCAAATTTATGATTCTCCCTTGTATGACACATCCCATGTTATCTCTACTTTTCTCCCATCATCTTCTAATAATAACAATCTAATTTCTACTAACACTTCTTCCAAATTTCAAGATCAATCTAAACTAACTACTTCTTCAGCACCAAATGATTTACAACCTTATTTTCAACCTTCTCATTCTTATCATCATAAATTTCAATACTCTTTGGATCCACCTTAAGAAGATCTTCTTAATCATTATTCACCTATATCTAAAAATGTCGTTATGTGTTATGATGAGTGGGATCCTATTAAATAACTTAATAATCTTCCATCTCAAATACCTTTTCTTGAAATCATGAGGACATCTCCACATCATAGAAACTACCTCATGTAACTCTTATTCAAGATGAATATCCCTCACCCTCCTCTGGCAAGATGGGAGGCTACTTTATCTAGATATAAGGATAGTATCTTATAAAAATGTGAACAAATGTTTATTAACATTTATGAAACTATAATCACTTCTCTTTATTTATGATTTCCTATTACATCTATGATTCTAGATGATATTCTAACTCATATAGATGATCCTCCATTATTTATTAGCATCCAAATCAGTGATATCCAAGTTAAGTGAGCCTTGATCAATGAGGGTTCTAGAATTGTGTCACTTCTCTCAATAATTGTGTTTCTTCCCTTGATTTCATTAAGATTCTTGGATATTTTGAATGTAATCTCAAGACTACATGTAGCACTTATCAAGGATATGATAGAAGGCAAATGACTCCCTTAGGGTGTGTGTGGCTTCCCATTACCATCCCACCTATCACCATTCATGTGAATGTGATGATATTAAACTTTCCCCTTTCATATAAAATCTTTCTTGGTAGGCCATAGACTCATTGTATGTGAGTTATTACTTCTTCTACCTTCCAATGCAACAAATTTCCTCATAATGGAGCCATTTACAGGAATTAATGAGACACTAACCCTTAGAGTTTTGAATAATTCCAAGATCATGGTATCTTTAAGATTCCTACTCTTGAGACTTAGCCTAGTATTACATTCCATGAGTCATAGCATCTCAACTTTTTGGTCAACTCAACCAGAGGTTATAATGGGCATCCTAAGCTTATTACTAACATTCCTCCCAACATTTTAGACTCTAATGACAATGATCATAATGAGATTAACTTAAATATAAAAACTTTTAATCTCTCACCTCATCTCATCTCATAGCTTCATGCTTCCTTGTAGCCTCAGTCTTGCAAGACTCCTTATGATGACATTCCCATAGTCTTAACCAAGACTAGGCACTCTATTTACCAAGTTTCCTCTAATGACAAGGTCATCTTAATCTTTGTCATTGATCTTCATACCCTAGATTATGACAATGTATACTATTTAGATGATCCTCTTTTATATGGTCATATCTAGGCCCATGATGTTGAGATTATTCATTACCGTTATTCTTTACTTGATTATTTTCATGCATCTTGTCATTATTTTTCATTTATAATCCCTTATTATTATATTATTCCTCTTTAAAATAGTGTATAAATGGTGTTAATAACTCTAATTTATGTGGACCACTTAAGACCATGCTCTTAGATCATGCTATGATCAAACATTATTGATTTTCCACACCTATGGTAGTTTTCCTTAGACATTTTGCAAATCTTACCGCTCTTTTAGTAAGGCTAGCTATAGTTAAGCCTATTCCTTTTTCTACTATAGTTAAACTTATTTCCTTTCTTAATGTTGTTGAGTCTCTTCCTGCTTCTCATCCTAGTGCTCCTCCTTTTGAACCTAGTTCCACTCCTTCCTCATCATCACCCTCCCTTGATGATGGTTTAATTTCGATGCCTAAAATGGATCATTTTCCCACCAAATGGGTCGATGAGTCCTCTTCATCTTATTTTGCTCCTATTTGAACTCCTTCTGTGAGTGCTCCTAAAACCACTCACAAGCATATTTATTACTTCTATGGGATAAATAACCACTCTTCTACCCATTGTCCAAATTTTAGACAATACCTTAATATCTTACATCCTTATTCCCCATCATTAGATAAAGCCATACCTCCCTTGAAGGTACTTATTGAATATTTACCTAAGTATGGTGAGGTGTATTTTCTATAGCACCTATGTGGCACACATCATACTGATCATTATTGCATTATAAAACATCTCAAGGATCACCTTGTATTCATCCTTGGACCTTCTACCATTCCTCCCATAGGTCATTATCATAAGAAGGATCCTCCTTATTCTCTCATTTCTCCACCTCCAATGGTTCCATCACCTACTATGGTCCCTTCACCACCTTTTGTACCTCAACCTATGATTTTTTCACCTATGGACTTTCCCTCACTTATGGACTTTCCCTCACCTATGGATCCTTCTCCACTCATGGATCCTTCTCCACCTATGAATTCTTCTTCTCCCATAGATATTATTTTCATGCATTCTCCTAACCAGCCTTTACCTAACTTTCCTCCTCAACACAATCCTTTGAGCATTCCTACCTTTTCAATTGAGGAGATTAGAAAATAAATATTTGCCCAGTATTCACTGAAGATTGATGAGACCTTAGCTGTAGTATGCATACAACTTCATAGAGACTTATCTAATATCTTAGATAATGTGTCTGGATATATTTACCAATATTTATGAGGACATGCATGGTGATTTCTCATTTATATTTTGATTGGATGTGTGATCCAATTTTATTTTAATTGATTATATCATTTGACACTATGCTAAATTCTATATTATATTATATCATGTTTCTCCTTTTTTTATTATAGTTAGCTTATGTTATCATTTTACATTTTGCATATAATTATCTTTTCCTTGTCATTATTTTCTTTTCCTTTATATTTTTTCTCAAAACTCTTCATGTATCTTCATTATTGATTACTTTCTTATCTCTATTTTTCATAGATAGTTGTCATGATGACGTGGTTGTATTTACCCTTTTACTTTTGGTTACTATATCTTATTACCATGTGATCAGTTTGCAAGAAATCTTTATCATTACTATTTCTTTTCACTAGTCCTCCTTTGGATCTCATTTTTCCCTTCTTCCTATTTTTTCAAACTAAGCATATACATAGTTGAGACTTGAGATCACATGCTCAGTTCATTTTCAAGCCTAAGTGTTTTAGTCAATATTTTGTCTTGGGTTACATAGCTTCCTTTAGCTTTAGCCTATAACTCATTCATTTTTATCACTATATCTCTCATGATTGGTCATTCTAAATATGTATGGTGGAGGAATCTTAAAAATCCTTTAAAATAAAGTTAAAATCCAAATCATTTTTTTTAAAAGGCAATGATATCAAAAGGTCAAAATATTGAATATTCTTAAAAGTCTAATCACACTAAAAGACATGATTCAAATCACATCTCCTTATTCTAGTAAAATCTCAAAATCCACAATTGGCCTAACGATAGAGGCGAGGTCCTATAGGGTGTAGTATGCTAGTAGATTAGAAGAGGAGACTAAAAAAAAAACTTTCAGTGCCATACTTTCTCACATAAGTACCTAATCTTCATAGTAGACTGAAGACTATGTAAGGGGTCCTAAGGAATGGGGAACATGATGTGGGAAGGCAAGTCCATTTTAATTTTCCTTGTACCAATAAATGATCATGAGTTGATCTCAGTAGCACACCTATTTGAATATAATTCTTTGGGTCTATAACAAGCAAGTTTTTCTTTGTACATAGACAACTACTAGTCACTTAGTGTCTTTCATATGCTTAGTATGCCTTTTTCCTCCTAAGGTATTATCATAAGACACCTAAGTCTTTATTTTTACACTTCCTTTTTCATTCCTTTTCCTTCATATTTCCTCTTGGGAATTATTATTTTGCTTACCAATCACTCCCCATGGGGTATCATTTATGAGTTACTTTATAAGATCATGGATAGGACCCAACATCCCTCATAAATTACCATCTTTTCCATCTTATTACCCACATCCTTGATTTACCATTACTTATCCTTCTACTTACCAATATTTATTTGGTACCCTTTGGGTTTTTATTTTGTGACTTATAGCGTAAAACCATGGATAGGACCTGACCCTCCTCACGAAAATTTCCAATAATCAAGTCACCATTCAAAATCACATGTGTCAAATATGAGATAAGATTCAATTGATTATGAGGTTACATGTCATTGAAATTCTTCAAATCTTGAATTAGTATGTTTTATGCTTACTTAATTTTTACTTCACCTTTTATTTTCTTTTTTTTCTAAATACATTTAAGATTACAACCATTTCTTGAATTTATCATACTTCCCAACTTGAATTAGTATGATAAATTTAAGAATTTTTTTTGTAAATTTATTTTTCTTTTATACTTCCCATCATGATATAGTATAATTGATTGACTTAATTTTAATTTGTTTTTATTATCATTTTTTCCCTTTTACATACCTTATATCTTATTACATTATATTTCATACTTCCCAACATGATATTTAGTTTGATTCTACTTGTTTTATTTTGGTGCAAATATCTTTTACATTGGTTTTTAAAAAATACCATTTTACCATATTGTTTTCCATTTTATTGGATCTTTATACTTAGTCATTTTTGGTTATTACACATTTCCAAACTTGAACTAGTGTGTAGTGCATTTCTTTCATTGATTATATATTTCCAAGTCTTTTTTTCTTGTTTCTTTTTAACCATACATGTGTACTCCATAATGCTAGAAAGAAAACCACACCACATATATTTAAAATAGCATATACAACAAAGATAAATACATGTGATAGATATAAATATATCCAAATGCATCTACAAATAAAACCATTATAAAGACAACATACATAACCAACACCAATAAGCCAAAATGATACATCATATATATTTACCATGAGTTTGATACAACATATACAACCATATACAAAGCCTTAGCACTAGGGTTGGGCTTCATCTTATCTATCTTGTGGCCTAGCCACACTGCCTATTAAGGCGTCAATCTGGATCCTCTAAATGGTATTCTATAATAAGGTAGTCTGAGATCTCAATCCCTCTACCTATCCCTATAGGCGTGTTAACTACACCTATGCCTACACCAACTTAGATTGGGTTATTGTATGTGCATGTGTTAGTTGAGTTTACATCATTATATATGCTTTCATCATTTGTGTCACTATGTTTAGATGTACAACTCTCTCATATACCAAGGCCTACTAGGCCTATCTCTCACCTACACCCATCTCTACTGATGGTTTCATCCTCTCTCTCTCTACACTTGTATCTACCTCACTTCCTTATTAGCTAATCTAAACCATCTCACCTAAGCTAGGGCAGATGGTACACTCAAATACACTAGTGCCATGGGATTGTATGGTTGTAGAGTCTCATCCAAGATGTCATGGAGTGCTCCCCTCATAAGGGACCCCCATCTCTCCTCCTCATCTTAAGGTATGACTACAAAATTACACCAAATGGATATTATAACATTGTCATATCTCTTAATATCTCTCTACTACCAAATAAAAACTTAAGAAATAATTCAACCATCTTCATACCTATCTATGTCTCAGCTCCCATGATATCATCATCAACATGATTTCCTAACATAATCTCCCCATCTGTAAGATCTCCTAGTACCTCCTCAATAAGTTTTCTCCTCAGCTTAAACTTGGCTATCATGGCTCATGTCTATCTCAATTTATATTTGAGTGGTCTCTCTATCATCTCTTCTAGCTCATCTATGGGATCATATGGGATGTCTATAGTCTCCACTCTCTCTTATCTCCATCACTATCATATCCTTAGTGCCCATTACTCATTTCACTATGGGTTTGGTAGTGGTACATATAGTATATCTAACTCCTTCACCTTCTCCTCTACCACTCATCATGCCCAACCAATCCATGGTCATTCCCAATATGGCCTTAGTGTTAGCCTCACTACCAATGGTTTAAGCCCCCTATTCCCTCATGGCTCCCTCACATGTTGAGCCCACTATTTAGGCATTAGTATCAATGTCACTAGATGAGGTAATCCCATTTATCCTAGTACCCATGCCACCAATTTTGGCTCTCTCCACCACATAAGTGTTCAATCACCTCTTTCCTCTCTAGTACTAGTGCAACTATGTGTCAGCTTGACCACATAGCTATTATGTGGCTACATGACTACCATATGATGTTTACACATATCATTGACTTTAATTCTAACACATGGGTCATGGCTTACACTACCTCATCTTATCTCCATCTCTGTACTTTAGTTAACTCATCATCGATCATATGGGGTAACCTAACTAGTTGATACATGGTAAATATATCATATATCCATGATGTCATTATTATGATCAGTCCTATAGTCTTCTACCCTCTGACCAACATCTTGAATAGATCATGTATAAGATATACCTATATGATAAAGCCTAGATCATATAGTATTCCCTTATCTAGCATCATCTTACTTAAGGCTACCATGAATAGTGGTACCTTTCCATATAACTTATGATAGAGCACTCGCTATGTCATGAGTCCCATCACCACCTTCCAAATATCTATAATTTGTGATATATAAATGTCATCCATAATGATTCTCTATCCTTTCAATATTGTCTCTAAGCCTGTAACCCACATAGTTAAGGCTCTCATTTCCTTAAAGCTATCTGACATCCTTTTGGTCAGTGGTGCTCTTACTATGGGAAACCTAAGGATGGCATGGACATCCTCTAGTGTGATACCCACCTCTATCATATCCCCATCCACCTCCCACTTTAAGGTGCTAGTCAATCATTCCCAACATCCTAGGAAAATGACTAACAAGTCAAAACTGAGGGGGATCTTGAACATATCAAATATACTTCTTAGACCCATTAATACTAGTCTAGCTTGATCTTTATCAAAAAATCTATCTAATAAATATATCAACTAAGACACATCTACCAACCTCTATAATCCTATCCATCTCTACAATAAAGAAATAACAAAGGATGTATTAGTTCCTCCATGTCATGTATAATCACAATACATTATTTACACATCATTTTTACAATTTTAATTAATTTTACCTTATTCATTTTATTTATTTCTATCACATTTGGTCCCTCTTTCCTTCCTTTGGTCATTTCAAGCCATTCTAGCCCTCTTTCAGCTTTTTACATGCTTTTTTGTGCTTAATATGGTTCTCTAATCAACCTAGTTTGACCAAAATTTACTTATTTTTGTCATAGTTGACTTCAAATTCCAAGTCAACTTTCTTATATTACCATCCCTTATACCAAGTTTTCATTATGGCCCTTATAGACTAGTTACTCATTCCATTCTAGTTTTTTAGCCTACAAATTACACTAGGTTGACTCATACCTACTAGGTCAACCATATGGATTCTACCTTGTTTCATCCTACTAGGTCGACCTAGTTGACCTAGTGCATTCAATGTGCCAACCTAGTATATTTTTCCCAAAACCTGTACTTCACTTACTTTCTTCCTAAACCCTTCAAACTCATTTCTTATTTTCCTATTTTCTACCCTTAGAATCTAAGTTTTCTCAATTTTGACATATAAATGCTTAAAATCAAAATTTATCAAAAATTCACTTAATTTAATACAAATTTCAAAAACTACTTTGAGATTTATAATTACCTACCTATAGTGCACCTGTTGCCACCTTTGGGTGTCTTCCTTATCTAACATGTCATTCCCTCACCATCATATCCTTATTTGGTCTCAAAAATCTCTTTCCTCTCTTTCACAATTCAAAATTAAAAATGAATTCTCTTTTTCCCCATTTGACAACACTTTTTTAGCAACTCAATTCTTTCATTTTTTTTTAAGCAAATTCCTTATTTCACCTCTATCTTTGTTTCTTCTCATCCATTTTAAAAACCATAAAATTCATTAAAATCATGATGATGTAGAGATTATTTTACAATATCATATATCTATCTTCCAAAAAATTTAATTTTTGGTTATTTTTACACTAACTTCTATAGGTTCACCTAGTGTAATCTACATTGGACACCTTCATTTCTTATAGTCTACTTCTTTATTTACAATACTAAGGTAAGTTAAAGGTATGTTTTTTTCAATATAGTTATTTAATTTATCTTATTTTTTCTTACTACACCATACTTAACATCAACATTGTGTGTTATTATGTTTTCTTCTAAAGCAACATCCCATGTTGTACTTATGTGACACATGATGAGCTTTGGTTGGGGCATATGTATACACAATATTTTTAACTTTTATTTATTACTAACACTTTATATCTTGAAGGAACCTATCAAGTCTCAATCACTCTAAGTGCATGCCTTAAGAGGTGCACCAAGAAAGGGGTCGGCAGACCATTAGTGCTTTGTAAGATTATTTTTCCTTTTACCACTTGTTATCCACACACTAGCTTATTGAAACCATTAAACCTAAGATTATTCTCCTTATTTCTACCTATTCCTATCACTTTATATGTTTTATCCTTTGTTTCTTGCCTTAAAACCCTTTTTACCAATCGATTGTGCTAGGTCAACCAAGTTAACCTAGCATAATTTAAGGACTTTTTCTCTTTTTTGGTTTTTTGGCCTCTCAACTGACCTAACATAGACCTAAAGAGTTAACCTTGAAAACATGCTAGGTGAACTAGCTCAACCTATCATAGCTAATGTTCTTGAATGACTTTAGTGTAATTTTCTACCATATATACAAGGTCATTTACCACCATTTAATAAGAGTGAAGAATTACATGAAGAAGTATAAATGAACATCTACCTATTGACCATTCTACTTGGGGAATAAAGCATTAGGTTTCAATACTTTATTTGTATCTCCAATCTCATCTTGTGGATAAGTATTTTAGATGCTTGGATAGGTTGTGTAGCCTAGAGTTGATTTATATTAGTTATCCTTACATACCATGACAATATCTTTCAAAGCACCTTGGACAAGTGGGAGATTGAAGCTTTATGGGTTCATCTTCAAAGGTAAGTATTCATAACTTTATTCCTCCTTGGTAAGAGTAGATAGATAGTGCATTTTTATTCTTATCTTTCATGTATTAGTATTTTGTATACATTGACATGAGTATATGTCTTCTATACATGTTTAGTTTATTTATTTATTTTTCTAACCCCCACTTTATGTCACAAGCTTTGGTGTGCACTTGATTAGATTTAATTTTCTTGTTATTAAATTAGTGAAACATTAAATCATAAGACTCTTTTAGGGTTTTTATGTGATTGTGTTAGATTGTAGGCTTTGAAACCCTGCCTCACATGTTGTGTTGTGAAAAGTGATCCCATAATCATGTCTAGTGGATCCCCATAGTAGTCATGCTCTCAATTAACAATTGTATTCCCCCAATTGGAAGTGTAGGTGTGATTTATCCCATCTGATCTAGGATTGATTTATAGACATGAAGAATTTATGATTGTATACATCATGATATAATGTAAATCATGACTTGTAAATGATTGTCATAACTTATGATTTTAAGATTAATAAATGAATTCCTATTGGCTATTACTCAATCCTAATGTTCAAATGTCATTAATAACCTAAAAACTTATCTCAAACATCCTAAGTACAATAATATTTCTTACCATAACCTATACCTTATATTTTGTGGATGTGATATACTTAGGTAGGGTAAGGACACCTAGGGTGTCATATTAGGATGAAAAGTGCCCCCATATAGGTCAAGATATGCCTTGAGTTGTGTGTAAACAATTAATACAACATTCTTCCCTATAGAACCTACTAGAGGTAATTTCCCTAGTCAATTTTTCTCATACATGTGATTTTTGTCAGGGTTATGGGATCAATAAAAAAAAGTAATAAATGGTTATGCATAACATAACATGGCATAATGGGTCCCACTCTTAACCCTACTTTTAAGTTACAAGTAATAATGCATTAAAAAAATTAGTTTTTTTTACCTAGTATCAGAGTTTGTGCTAAAGTTATCAAATTATACACACAACTCTAAACAAGAATTTGGAAGAGTTTATCCCTACTCAATGATTCCTAAGATAATATTTTTTGACCTCAAAATAAATTGGTTAAAACCAGAGTTGGTAGAAATTAGGTTATCAATGACTAAGGTATTGATAGGCTAGTATTAAGAGGTAGAGGTTGAGGTAGAGGTAGAATCAAATGTAGGGGTCATGCTACCCAAAACCTAAACCAAAACAAAAATGAACCTCTTATCCACCAAGATAATAATAATAGTGAATCACCTATTGATAATGAAATTAGGGACATGTTGAAGTCAACATAACCTCATTTTTGAAAAATGAGGACCCTTATTCAATTTTAAAAATTGTGTTATAAATTGACATTCAAATTGATCAAAATTGCATTATTGAATATCATTTTTTAATTCAAATTTCATTAGAATGTTAGCATATTGTCTTTATTTGACTTCATCTAATGTTTTTAACATGATTCTCATCTTCCATTTTGTATGTTTAATGGAGTCCCATCCAAATAATCATTATTCAAGTTTATATTCTTTAAATGTCAAATTAATGCTTAGTTGGTTAAATAATATGATATAAATTGATTATTATGTATCAACCTTTAGTCAAAATTCAATAAAAAAATCCATGTTTTAACAATGCTAAAGAGCCTTAGTCTAAAGTATATTAGCCCAAGTTCATTTTCAGATAAATTCAAATTTATGCAAGATCATATTTATACATGAGCACTTTATTATATTTTAAATTTGGTTCAAATTTTATCCTAAGTCCTAATTATGTTTATTAATACAACTAAGACCTTAGCCTAAAGTTTTATACCAAGTAAATACATATAAACTAAAAGCTTATTTCTTTAATTTTATATCCACAAGAATGAATCAACATGAGGATGCCACATTGTAATATATCAAGGCTTAAAGCAAAGATCAATGATCCACACATAAAGTTAAATTCATTAAGGCTAATGAAATGATCGATGGTACGCATTTGTTCATAAATGAATATCTAATGACAAGTGAGGAATCAAAACATAAAATATCTTATGAAGGAATGTGTGATTGGCAAGTGGTAAGATCTTGGTAAAGTGACAATAGATCTGATGGTAAGCATGAGTCAATAAATCAAAGAACCTATGAGGGAATGTGAGATCAACAAGTGTCAAGATCTCAGCAAAGCTCAAATATAATAATGGTTTGTGATTGATCATACATATAATAGATCAATGGCATGAATGAAGGTAGACTTTTCAAAGGCCCAGGATCAAATGTAGTGGTGACACATGTCACAACCATGATGAATTGGATAGAAATAAATGAGTAGAATCAACTTGTCAGATCAAAATCAATAGCACAGAGTAGGTCAAGAAGTCAATGTCGAGATTGAGTGAGAATATGCCACATGGCACAAAGGTGTTTAAGTGATGAAGTCTAATTTTAGAGTACATAGAGAGCCCATAGATCTGCTAAGTGGTATGATATCAAAGGTTTTAAATCAAGATTAATGGCCCATGATGAATGATAATTATAAGAAGACTTAAAAGGTGTAATGGTCATATTTTTAATAAATGAGCATCCTGACATGGTATTTACACATATGTATAACATGATATATTTATCAATATTATGGACCCAAGAGGGCAAAGGTATAAATGTGAAATCCGAGTGAAATCTAAGTCATAAAATCTCATAATTCAAAATTGATTTTCACCATTAATTTTTTTTTAAACCTCCCAAATCCCTGGAAGTGTATAGATTACCCTAATTATCTATGTATTTCACTATAATTGAGCTGAAAGAGATAGATTATTGTTTGTAATTGCATAATTCAATCAATAGTGACCCATAAACATGATTCAAAGGAATATTTAGAGTTATATTTGACAACAAATGCTGAGGGATGTGTGTTCAAGGACACCAAGTTCATTTTTTCTACTTTAAACATAGGAGATAATAATTAGTTTAAATTATTTTAGATCATTTAGAACCAACCAACCATTACCAAGGAAGAAGAGAAGAATCTCTCTATCAAGCAATTGTATGACAACATCATATCAATCTAGATGATTGGTCAACATTATACAATCATAAAACTAGAGGTACTCCATTGTATTAATATTCTTGGCCCATTTTTAAAGAAGCTAAGATAGATAAGGGCATGTTAATTAATGAACACAATCACAAGAAAGTGTCTTACATTTTTGCTATTATATTTGAGTCCTATTATAAGTTTCCAAAACCCCAATTTGACCTATCCTCTATCAATTCTTGGGATAAAGAACATAATTTGATGGACACCCTTGCCATGAGGTCAGATTTTGGGAACCAAGTATTTTTAAAGCTTAATAAGACCATTCCTATCATCCAATTTAGACTAGGGGTTAGGATGATAATGATAATGTTGAACAAGTTATGTGTAAATGTAACCATTACTTATGTAGACCCATTATGGGTGTTCATGGTCTACTTTATTATTGAAAAGGTAATTGTCCCTCCTCTAGGTGAGATAATCAATATCTCATTGAGTAGATAAATCTATGTAATTAGGCATAAGAATAAAACTTAGTTTTATAGGATGTCTTACCTCCTAGATGCCTTATTTGAAATAAGAAAGATTCCTAATCAAAGGGAGTGGTCTCCAAGTGGAACCTAGACTGCTTCAAAATACAATTAAAAGTTTAAAATATTTAAATATAGGGATCATATTTATTTCATATGCAGTTGTGTCTACCCAACTCTAAGTGAGGCTATAACTAGATTTCCCATAGAGAGAGTAATCCCTCTAATCAAGAAATCTATAGAAGCAATGGGAGATATAAGGTTATATCTAGATTTCATAGTCATTAGGATTGAGGGAACTCGAAATTCTCCTCTCAAGCCACCTATCCATGTTCCTAATAGGCTGGTTGAGTAAGAGGTATCCTTCCAATTATTCCATGGTGTTGATGGTCTTTACAAAAATGAAAGGAAGGGACTCCTTCAACCTTTGTATTACTATTGGCAAGACAATCTTGAGATAGTGGGATCACATTAAGGTAACATCAAAGAATAAATCATCTTTCAATCTATAAATTTATGAACTTAGATAGTGAGACCCCTATGGAAAGGTTAAGGAGAATTTGAAACACAAAGGGATGTTGATTCCCTATGAACATGAGCTTGGTGCCTTTGATCCTATATACACCAAGGAATCTACTTACTTTGAAGTCACCATAAGGTTTAAGGAACACAACCTAAGGCCGAAGTCAATATTAGAGAGAAATCAAAAAATGGATGATAGATGGCAATTGGGACCCAAGAAATATCATTTGATCAGTTGTGAACCTTCTAGACCTATATCAGTCAATGCAAAAGTTGAGAAACAAATAAAGAATAGGCTTGAGGAGAAAAGGCTAGGTGAAATTAATTCAAGTTCATCAATCAATAAATCATCTAAGACAATAGAGCATGATCTACCTTTAGAGGAGGTTCATATGATATCCCTTGATCCTAATAATACTTTTGAGGATGCATTAAAGATGTTATCCATGGTATATGATATAGATTTATATGATGAAGAGATAAAGGTTGAGAAAGACAAAGAAGAGAAGGGAAAATAAAAAGTATTGGACTTGGTGGTTGTCAATCCTTCAAAAAATAAAGCTAAGACATCCATTGTCTCAAAGACAAAGAGACCTAAAGTGGTTGTCACTACTCCTTTAAGTGAAGTCAATATGTTTATTGAAGAAAACATACTATATGGCCCACCTATTCTATAATGGTTATTTTATAAACCTATATTGGAGAGAGTTCATATTATGCATCATCTTTGGGCTATGATGAAGGCTATTAACATTCATGTGCATCAAGATATTATGTCATGGATAATTGCTTTATAGGAAGAGAATTCAAGGATATTAGCTACTCCAAGTGATTCAAAAGCTCTATCACAAATGGTGGTCCCTATACCACGTGTGACCCAATATATAGTTAGAGTCAAGTATGATCTAGAAACTACCAATTTGCAAAGGGTGATTCATAAATTAGTCATGTAAGGTGGTGAGGAGGTGACATATCAAAAGGTAGAACCTTTGACAAATCTGACTTAAAAGGATAGATATAGGCTAAGTGAAGATCCAATGTTTAAATAATATGTCTTGGAGTTGGAAAAATCACATTCAAAATGGATACATGTTTCTATCAAGGGCCTAAAATAGAAGAAGAAGAAGGAAAAAAAAAAGAAGAATTTAGAAGAACAATCGATCTTGTTAATACCAGGAGACATGGTCAAGTAGTTTGAAATAACCATGTATGACTTATTCATCTCTTTGAAGGTAGTAAAGTCAAAGAAAGACTTGGTAAACAAATGGGGTACTTTGGATACATGCCAAGTTGGCCAATAGTAGGCTTCAAGCCATAAGATGAAGTGTTTGATCAATGTTTTTATAGAGTATCAAATTCCTAAATTTGGAATAATTATCCTTGTCCATTTGAATATGGCTATGAAAATATTAGTAGATAATATAAAGGCATTAAAAAAATGGTCCAAGGGCATGGGAGGTATCTCTAATGATCTCTAATAGTTAGAAAATAGAATGATGCACATAATTGGGAATTTGATTAAGGACCCTAATTCACTCAAATCCCTTGGATTGATCACTAATGAGGAGTTCAAACATAGAGATACTTAGTTCATGTAGGAGGTAAGGAATCAAATCTATGTCAAGACTGGGTTAGATAACAAAAGGATCATGGACATGATTTTATTACTTGAAGAGAAGATGGGAAATGCTAGGAGCATCAAGGAAGCATTGAATAGGGTAAACAAGGACCTTAAAGGCTTAAAAGATCAAGAAAGGGATATTTTAATATAACCCATTATCAACCTCAAGATAATTGATGAGAAACACTATATAATGAAGATCCTAGAGCAGAGATAAAGGATTGCAACAGCAAAAGAGTCTCAAAGTCAATTTTGTTGACTTAAGTATATTCATTTTTTATTCTGACATGTATATTATTTTGAAAAGGGAATATTCTCTTTTTAAAATCATGTTAAATATTGTAAAGTGTATTGTTTATAGGTCAATCCTTTATAAAGTGTCATTAATTGTATAACATTGTAGAAGGATAACTATCCTAGACAAATGTATAAGTATCATTTGACATGATTAACCGACATACTTCCTTAGTCTTATATAAAATGGGTATTGTCATTTGTAAAGATGAGGGATTTTTTGGAGAAAAAATACTATTGTAAACTTGGAGAAATTAATAAAAGCAATTACTTATTCAAAAATTTTCTAATATTTGATTATATGATTGTTATTATGGCTGCTCTCTTAAACATCTAGTCTAATTTTTAGATTTGAATGGTTTTTATGGATTCTTAAATTGAAACTTTTAATTTAGAGTATTTAATTTGTGCTTATACTATATTGATTAAAATATCTTAGGTTCATTTCATTTCCATTGCTTCTCTTGTAGATGTGCTTATGCAATTTGCCTATAGGAGTAAATCTTTAAAATTAAATCTAGTTTCATACTTGAATTATTTAAGCTATTCTTATATTTTTGCTTCATGTATGATAGGATTTGAGATTAATCTATTCAATTTAATATATTGGTTTAATTTCATGATTGGATGAAATTTAAACTTTTTCATAATGTATGGATTGAAGATCAACAACATATTTCTTCTCTACCCTAAGCTTCATTGATCTGTAAACTGTAAATACAAGTGTAGTACATTCAAAAATCACTTGTTCATGTTTAAGAGATCCTTCAAATTCTCACTTTCTTGTTTTTAATTTTGCATAAAGAAATTAAAATGAAGATCAGAATGCAATAATAATTAGAGAAAATCAAAGATATCACCAGCAAATTGATAACGAAGTTCGGCTTCAATAGCCTACATCTCTGGGTCCGTTCAAAGTGAGGACCATTATTATTAATTTTGTGTAACAAATGGATTCCAAAACCTTTCCAAGTCTTCAATTCACCTTCTCTGATCTCTATTTGCCTGTAAATACTTCTCTTAGACCATAAAATAAAAGCCTAAGGCTATACAAGACAAAAACAAGGCTCTAATCCTCTTAATTCTCTTTACACAGTCAAATTTCCATGTCAATACAAGTAAAAATTACTCCCTTTTATAACACTTCAACCACCATGGCTGAAGTGGTCAAGACCTTAGCCTTTTAGGTGCTAGGTCTCAAGTTCCAAACTCTCTTCCCCCATTCTAGGCACCTAGGGAACTAGGCAAGGGCGTCCTTCCTCCAAAAGTGCACTTTAACCAACAAATTAGTTTCACATTTTCTAGGAGTGGTTGTTTTAATGATTTGAATAGAAAGTTGGTTGAATTTTTCAAACAACAAGGATTTGGGTGCCAACTTTGGTCACCACCTAGCCTATTCAAATGCTTAGGAATGAGGGATGCACTTAGTGTTTGTGGCATGGAGGTTTGGCACCTATTTTGATTTGAAAATGTCAAATATCATGTGCATCAAATAAAACACCTAACAATTTTTTTCTTCCCCCTAATTATTTTCCATGTGTCAAATGGATATTGGTCCACTTAGCATTCCTCAACTATGCCACGTCACTTTTGACACCCTATCACATGATTTCTTCAATTGGCTATATCTTGATCATTCAGACTCCATTTTTCAAACCGCAAAAAGTGTTAGAAAGCTCTCGATGAATAATACAATGTGACAATGATTTGAACTAAATTTGAAGACTTTGAAAAATAGAATGGTACACGGATCCACTTGGATCATTCCTCCCCATTAGGAACTTTTGGACCTCTAAAAGTTTTAATTAATTGGTAATGAGGTGAGGGTATTTTTCCCTCACCTTTCTGACTTCCATCCATCTGGCCTTGCTTGGGTGCATCCCTTTGAGACCAACACAAAGATATTCAACATTACCTCTTCACAAAGTCTGCATATTCCTATCAAGTATAGTATCTTCCTACAATTTTGTTAGATATTCAGGAGTAAAATCATCAACAAAAGGAATGGATACACTTTCATCATGATCAATGATCATTGGAGGCTCATACAATTTCAAATTTTGCACATTTACAACTAAATAAATCTACATGTAAGATGGTAAATCTAATCAGAAAGCATTTGTGCCAATTTTTTCCATTATCTAAAAAGGACCATAGCAGATTGGTTTCAACTTTTTACCTTCACGTGTCAGTCTTTCCTGACTAATGTGAAGCCATACCATATCACCTACAACAAATTGGTGATAAATACGATGTTTGTCATGCCTGGCTTTGTACTTGGCTTGACTTTTCTCTAATTGAGTATGAACAGTCTGATGAATGAGCTGTATTTTTTTAATGAACTTCTTGGCTCGAATGGCTTCTTTTGGTTCACCAACAGATGTATCCTATCCATAGCAAACATCTAGAGGAGATTTAGGCAAGTATCCATAACAAACTTCATATGGAGATTTCATAGTAGAAGAATGAAGTGCTCAATTATATGCATGGTGTATGTAACACAATTGTTCATCCCATAACTTTGGATTTTTATTGCTATAACCCATAAGCAAATGTACCACAGTGCGGTTCACAACCTCTATTTGTCCATCGGTTTGTGGATGAAATGCAGTGCTCTTTTTTAATTTAGTGTCCATTAGTCCCCACAAAGTTGACCAAAACTCCCCAATAAATCAAGAATCCCGATTAAAAATAATTGAAGTAGGCAAACCAAAACGAACCCATACATGTTTAAAGAACAAATATGTAGTTCCTTCGCTAGTAATCTGCTTAGTGCAAGGAATTAAAACACACATTTTGTTAAATCTATCCACAACCACATATAAATAGTCATGTTTTCTTTGTGTCATAGGCAATCCCCCCACAAAATCCATAGAGATACTTTCCCAGGGGTGAGTAGGAATAGGTAGAGTGTAAAGTCCCAATTTCTTGTTACTAGGTTTACTTGTGGTATAAAGAGTACATCCCCTTATATATTTAGCAACATTTTCCTACATACGAGGACAATAACAATACATTTTCAAATGTGCAACCATTTTAGCAACTCCAAAATGACTAGAAATAAGAGAAGTATGTGCTTCTCTAATCATGTGCACCCTCTCATTTTGAGGAATACATAGTTTACCCAAATGATACAAAAGATCATTGTGTACATGATAGTCCAATTCTTCTACTTGTCTACTACTCATCAAGTCTTTATAAACATCCTAGAAATCAAGATCATTAACATATTGTTCTTTATAACTTTCTTGAGACAAAGAACCATGTTGTAAAATAATAGATGCAACAACCATAAGAGGCCTAAATAGCATATTTTCAACCTTATTTTGAATTTCTTTTTTATACTTGATCACAAGATGAAATTGTTGTAAGAAACCTGTCCAATGAAAATGTCTAGACTATTGTAGCTTAGTTTGTGATTGGAGATACTGTAAGGGCTGATGATCTGTATGTATTATTGTTTCTTTGCCCATTAAGTAATGTTTCTATTTTTTAACACTTTAAACCAATGCATACAATTCCTTATCATAAGTTGGATATTTTCTTACTGCATTTGTGAAGGTTTTAGAATGATAACAAACTAGTTTATTACCTTGCATAAAATAGCTCCCATAGCATACTCACTTGCATCCGTCTCGATCTCAAATGGTTGTTGTATATTAGGAAGTGCCAAAACTGGAGCAGTACTTATCTTTTCTTCCAAAGTATTGAAGGCTTTTTTATGTTTGCCTCCCCACTGAAAGACCTATTTCACACTTGTCAAAGAATGCAAAGGTGATGTAATATATGAAAATTGAGCAATAAACTTCCTCCAAAAATATACTGCACCAAGAAAACTCCTAACCTCAGTTGTGTTAGTGGGTGTAGGCCAATTAAAAATGACTGCCACTTTTGTAGGATCAATTTTTAATTCACCATGTCCTACAATGTAACCCAAGTATATCAAAGAGGTCTTGCCAAATTCACATTTTGACATTTTTAGATAAAGTTTTTCCCTTTGTAATGCATCCATGACTTTCTTAATGTGGATCACATGCTCTTCCCATGACTTGCTAAAAATCAATATATCATCTAAGTAAACTATAACAAAATCATCAAGGAACTGTCTAAAAACATCATTCATCAATCTCATGAATGTAGCCGGGGCATTACACAACCCAAAAGGCATAACAAGCCATTCAAACAATCCTTATTTTGTCTTAAAGGTAGTTTTCCTTACATCACCTTCATTAATTCTTACTTGATGGTATCCACTTCTCAAATCCAGCTTAGTGAAATAAATAACATGTTTTAATTGATCCAACAAATCATCAATACGAGGAAGAGGGTAACGATTCTTAATAGTAATTTTGTTTAAAGCACAAAAATCAACACACATTCGCCAAGTGCCATCTTTATTTGGCACCAAAATAATTGGTGAACCAATAGGAGATGAACTTAGATGAATAACACCTCTATCCAATAGATCCATTGCCTATTTTTTGATTTCTTCATTTTCCACCACTGATAACCTGTACATGCCAATGTTAGGGAGAGGAGAATCCTACAATATCTGAATTTCATGTTGAACTCCCCTTTTCGGAGGTAAGCCCTTAGGATCTTGAAATACATCATCATAAGTAGAAATGATTTCAACCAATTCATTCTTGTGTCTAGGATCACACTTTTCCAAAGCTTGAGAATATTCTTTTTCCTTAGACTTAATCAACATGAGACAAAAATTCTTGCATGAATTAACTAGTCTTTTCATTTTCCTTGTTGTAACCAAGGAAAGACTTGTTCTAATGTGATGTACTCTAACTATATATTTAATGCCATCCTTAACAAGCAAGTACTTTTTCTCCTCTCTATAGAAGACTGATTTTCTATCATAAAGATATGGGCTTCCCAAAATAATCCCACATATGTCCAATGGAAAAACATCCAACTCAACCTCATCTACGAACTTGGATGTGATGGCAAGACTTAGCCTACAAGTTTGTGAGACTTGTAGCTTCACATTGTCACACACCCAACCTAGTGGATAAGGCTTCAGATGGGGATTGGTTTGTAAGCCTAGCTTCTTAACAACCTCTTCAGAAATTAAATTTGCTTATGAACCACTATCAAATAGAGTGTCAATATTAGTATGCTTTGAAACAACTCTAATGTGGAATAGTTGATTTCTTTTCTTATCAACATGCAAAAAATTTTGTCTAGAAGAAGATGCATCATTTGATGACTTAGTGCTAGAAATTGAAAGAGAAAAATCATTATGTACCCCCATAGCTGTGATCTTAGTTTCATCACCTGAATCTAATCCTAAGTCCTGAACCATAGCATTAACCTTCTTTTCTTTCTTTTGAAAACTCTTAGGCCTTAACTCAAGATGTAATTTCCAACACTTAGACTCATCATGGTTTTTCTTGCAATGATTACAAAATGGTTTTCCTTCTTCTTTTTTAATAGTATAAGTGGATTTCTGTTTACCCTTTCCTACTGAAATTTCCCCTTTGGAATGCTTAACATTAGATTGATTACTTTTTACTCTAGGAAAAGATTATTTTGATTGTTTTCCTCTAGCCGCTAAATGAGTGGCTTAAACACATACTGCATCTAAATTAGTGGGATTGAACATAAGAATCATATGTCTTAAGTAACAATGCAACGCACCTATATATTTTAGCAATGTTTCTTGTGTGTATAGAGGAACATTCAAAAGTAAAGCTTTTTTGCTAAAATCTTGTGTATAATCTTGAATGCTTTGGCCTTTTCCTTGTTTGAAACTTTTCCAATCCATCATGGCTTGTTGCATGTACCCTAGAGGATAGAATTGCTTTCTGAGTTCTTCAATAAATTCATTCCATGTAGAAATTGAGTTACCTTTTTGAAGCTTAGCTTCCTTAAAGTTACTATCCCACCAAATGAGAGATGTACCTCCCATACAAAGAGTAGCCAAATGAAGTTTTGAATCATCCCCTATAATCTTTTGGACCCTACAATAAATTTAGATCTGCTTGACTCAATTATCCAATTTTTCAGCATTATCTTTGCCATTAAACATTGGTAATTCAAACTTAATATCCAATTTTAGTGAAGGGAGAGATTCCACAGCTTTTTTACCATCATCTGATGGAGAAGGTTTTTTGATTTCTTTACCTTTTGATTCTCATGAATCACCTTCTTTTTCATTCTTGAATTTCCTTTGTTTGTCATAGTATAGTTCCTCAACCATGCTTCTCATGTCCATGAAAGCTCAGTGAAAAGCTTGTTCGGATTCCATCTCTTCTTCGGCCATCCTTGAAGAATGCCTTAAACCAATCTCTAGATTATACTCAATGAATTTTCCTTCAACCTTTTGAGATTTAGACCTTGTCAACATACACTAGCAATCACTGTTAAATAATAACCACTCTGATACCAAAAGTCTAACCTATAAACTGAAAATACAAGTGTAATACATTTGAAAATCACTTGTTCATGTTTAAGAGATCCTTCAAATTCTCACTTTCTTGTGTTTAATTTTGCATAAATAAATTAAAATTAGAATTAAAATGAAGATCAGAATGCAATAATAATTAGAGAAAATCAAAGATATCACCAGCAAATTGATAACGGAGTTCGGCTTCAATATCCTATGTCTCTGGGTCTGTTCAAAGTGAGGACCATTCTTATTAAATTTGTGCAACAAATGGCTTTCAAAACCTTTCCAAGTCTTAAATTTGCCTTCTCTGATCTCTATTTGCCTAAAAATATTTATCTTAGACCTAAAAACAAAATCCCAAGGCCGTACAAGGCAAAAACAAGGCTCTAATCCTCTTAATTCTCTTTACACAGTCAAATTTTCATGTCAATACAAGTAAAAATTACTCCCTTTTATAACACTTCAACCATTGTGGCTGGAGTGGTCAAAACCTTAGCCTTTTAGGTGCCAGGTCTCAAGTTCCAAACTCTGTTCCTCCATTCTAGGCACCTAGGGAAGTGGGCAAGGGTGTCCTTCCTCCAAAAGCACACTTTGACCAAGGAATTAGTCCCACATTTGTTGGAAGAGGTTATTTTAATGCTTTAAATAGAAATTTTGTTGACGTTTTCAAACAACAAAGATTTGGGTGCCAACTTTAGCTACCACCTAGCCTATTCATATGCCTAAGAATGAGGGATGCATTTAGTGTTTGTGGCATGGAGGCTTGGCGCTTATTTTTATTTGAAAATGTCAAATATCATGTGCACCAAATAAAACACCTAACAATTTTTTTTTGCCCCCTAATTATTTTCCATGTGTCAAATGGAGATTGGTCCACTTGGCATTCCTCAACTGTGCCATGTCATTTTTGACATCCCTGTCACATGATTTCTTTAACTAGCTATATCTTGAGCATTTGGACTCCATTTTTTAAACCACGAAATTCGCTAGAAAGATCTCGACAAATACTAAAATTTGTAAATTATTTGAACTAAATTTGAAGACTTTGAAAAATAAAATGGTACATGGATCCACTTAGATCATTCATTTTTCTCTTTTTTTAATCAATTCACTTTAGTTTATTTTTCATTTTAAATATACATATTGTCTTAGAATTTATAATTTAGGTTTTGATCATAATTCACTTCAATTATTTTAGATTACTCTCATTTTCACAAGCAAGCTATTAGTCCATGGTTGCTCCCAATAACCAAATAATTGCATTATAAATTTTGTGAAATATTTCTATTACACAAAAGATATCAATAATATCACAACCTAAAACTCATGTAATGGATTATTTGAATCCAAAAATGAGAAGTGTTTCTTAAACACTTTGAACCCATGAGATACACTTTTAGGAATAAACAAGAACCCATTCCACTGGTGCTAAAAGGAGGGCCTTAGCCAAATATTTGTGAATTTGAAGTATATTTACTAGTTTTAGTGGATTTTATCCAAATATAAGTGAATTATTTTCATATTTTTGTTTTTCTTAGCTCAATTATGTAAATATCATTGATGTTCATGGTTTAAGACTAGTTTTAGGCTTATTTAGCTGAATATTGATATTCAATGAATATTCATGAGTAATTATTGTAAAGGTAGCTTAAGCTTTGTAAATATATCTGTTTGAGGTTATTAATATAAATTTGTTTAATGTTTGATTGAATCCTTGTATATTTATGTTTATTTGAACTTAAAAGTGTAAAAATCATTCATATTTGCTAGTTTACACATATATTTCAGCTAATTCAGTTAAAGATAGGTGTTCTTTGTATAATTTTTTATAAAATTTTATCAACATGAAAATCTGATCATTATTATTTGTAAAGATAAGTTTTATGCATCACATTTTCACTAGGATTCAAGTTTTACAATCTATAGTTGCCACTAATCAGGACTAGGTCATGGTATGAATCAAACTACCTCTCCTTTCATTAGAATTCCATAGTAAATCAAGATTAGATAAAGGTAAGTAAAGGGTTTATAAATCCCAACCTACTTCACCTATTTGTGGTTATATTTTGTTCAATCCTTATCAATATATGGATTGGTTAGGTGGATTTTCCATCAATGTGCCTATTTAGGTACATGAATTACCTAGGAATCTTGAGAAGTATTTACCATCTTTCATCCCTAATGTGTGGTTATTGCTAAAGAACATATCAAATATTTCAAAGATAAATTAAGATTATTTTATGTAGTTCATAAAGATATTGCATTTACATTGTTTCCTTTTAATTTCAAAGATGCTACATATGAGTGGTTTCTCAACCTTCTTGAGAATTATATCACCAACTAGAATGATTTTAATAGAATTTTCATTGATCAATTTAGAGAAATCATCAGTCCTTGTGTATTTTATCAATAATTCATCACTATGAAAAAAGATTTGAGTGAAACCATTAGAGCCTTTAATTCTAGATTCTAGAAGATGTTTAGTAGAACTATAGATACCTATAGACTTGACAAGCCTTGGATTTAGAAATATATAAGTATGATTTATATCCCATGACTTATATGTTTTTTAAAAGGTATATTGGAGTTATAGAAAGTTTAGCCTTGGCCTATGTTGAAGCTATAACATTCAATGATCAAATGTAACCTTAGGGTCAGCTAGAATAGACCATTCCCAATGTTAGTCCTAATTTCCCTAAGTTAAATTTCATTCCTAATGAAAATTATAATGTCCATGATTTAAATAAAACACTAGTGTTAAACCAATTACCTTTGTGTCATGCTCATCTTAGTCAAAACCTAAGATTCTTTAATAACACTACAAATTGATTTCATCCACAAGATCAAAGATATTTGGTGCCAAAAAATAGTAGTAGTACTCATGTTCAAAAATTAGAGGCACCAAATAATGAGAATGAATCCATAATCAAAATGGTTCAATAACTAAGCATTGATTTCCTTCAGTTACAAAAACAAGTAGGTAACACTGGGGTAGGATGTAATAGAAACTATACTTATCAAAGGTTCAATATACCCACAAATAGGTTTCAAAATGGTAATAAAAAAACAACAAAAATGAGTCATCTACTAATAAGAACAATCTTAAAATAAATATTTGTGATGTAGCTCTAACTGAATATTGTAGAGTTCACAATACTTCAAAGCATGGTGAGTTAGATTGTACTAAGTTTTGTAATTATTTTGAATTGTTTCAAGATGAGTTATAAGGTTGACCTAATAAATATAATATTTTAGGTACATTTGGTTCTTCAAAGTCATCTAAATTTACTGACACAACCCTGATGATGGAGACTTTTGATTTCCCATTCCAAGAGGAAAATGAGCCTGAGGATACTCCATAAGAGGTTCATGCTTTTAAATAGTACCTAAAGAAGAATTATCCTCTAATTAATATAGAGTAGAAGTAATATTTGACAACTTCAACTCCACCAATCAATTTTGACACTCCTCTTGATCCTATACTTGACAACAATTCATAGCCTCCAAAGGGAAGTACCTCTAAAATTAATGTTGATACATCTAGTGCTTCAACTAGGAGTGGATATAATGTAGTTGAGGATATGAAAAAGATTAAAGATAACATCACTTTACATGATCTAACTTAAATTACTGAACAAAGAGACTTGTTACTTGAATCTTTATCTAAGAAGCCTAAAAAATCACCAAAGGCTGAAAATGCTAATGTAGTAATGTACAAGAACAAATTAGAGGTTCATCCTTTCTTGTTAACAATTAGCATTTTTGGTAAGAACTTGCATAATTATTTGTTATATTCAAGTGCTTCTACTAATATCATGCCAAAAGTTATTTTTGAGAAACTTGGTTTAACTCCAATTAAGTTTGATAGGGTAGTTACTCAATTAGACAAGTCAAGAGTTAAATTAATTGGAGAATTATTGAATGTTCATATGCAACTTGTTGTTGAGCCAAGGATACAAAAATCCATACACATTCAAGTGGTGGAAATTATTGATGCTTATGTAATGCTGCTAAGTAGGGATTAGACCAAAACTTTAAATGGTTACATGTCCACTAACTGTTCACATATGTGGCTTCCATAGAAGGGAGTTCCCAATCAATTTTGAATTGAAAGAGAGAAAAAAATGAAACACATGACCACTGAATAAAATGTTGAAAATGAAAGGGTCAATATGGTCAATTATTAGTTACAAGTTTACACTCTTGACACTTCTAAGATATGTGACTCTAACTATTGTCATGCTATGTCTGGTATGTAAAAATTATATTTTGATGGTGCTAGATGTAAATCTAGATCTAGAGTAGGAATTTTTCTAATCAATCCCATTGGGAAAGAATTTAATACTTTTTATAGACTTCAATTTTCATGCACTAATAACTTGGAAGAGTATGAAGTTTTAATTTTAGGATTACATTTTGATATCAAATATAAGGTCAAAGAACTACTAGTGTATGGTGACTTTTAACTAGTAGTTAACCAGGTTAGAAGTAAATAAAAATGTAAATTGTCTTATCTTAAGAAGTATAAGTTTAGAGTTTAGGACTTGATTGAATACTTTTATGCCTTTAACATTGTTTTAATTCCTAGAGAATAGAAAAAGATTTTTGATGAGTTAGCCTCAGTTTCAACCAATCTTATGCCAAGCCAAGAATCTAAACTAGGAAACCTTAGTATTGAGTTGGTCCCATGTCCCTCAATTCCTGACAATGTCAATCACTTATAAGTATTCAGTGATGATCAATAGATTGTAGATTTCATTAATAACTTAGGAGTATTTTAGTCTCACATCATTGATGAGGTTAATGAAAATTCTCTTGATGGAGACAACAATGATGATAAGATAATGCAATTAAGTGACAAAAAAATTTCCAAAGGCATGATTCCCTTAGAAAGATTGTTTGACATAGATAAACTAGCTCAAACTATCAAAGTTCCTAAGGTGAATGGGAAATATTATAATGTATTTAACCTAAGAACTCAAGGTCATCACTAGGTGGTAAATATTAGTACATCCTATAAAAATGAAGAATTGTGAAAAACTAAAGAAACTGCTAACCAAATACAAAGATATTATAACATGGTCCTATGAAGACTTAAATATCTTTGATCTTGGAGTCATTACCCATACTATTCTATTAAAAGAAGCTTTCAAGCCCCTTAGGAAAAAGTAAAGGCTAATCAACCCCTTTTTAAAATCATTGATCTACAAAGAGGTCAAGAATCTATTAGATGCAAAAATAGTTTTTTCCACTAGAAATTCTACCTAGGTAGCTAATTTTGTACTAGTTAGAAAGAATAATGGAGAAATTTATATTATACATAGAATTTAGAAATTTAAATAGAGATTATAAAAAGGATTATTATCCTTTACCTTCCCTTACCCAAGTCATTCAAATTATTAGTGGTTCTACTATGATGTCTTTTCTTGATGGATTTTTAAGCTATAGCCAAGTACTTGTAAACAATAAGGATAGATTAAAGACTACATTCACAATGAAGTGGGGCACTTTTGCTTATAAAATAATGAATTTTAAACTAATAAATGCAGGGGTATATTTTCAAAGATATATGGATCATGATTTTAAAGGTCTCATACGTAAGTGCATCATCATATATATGGACAATCTAGCTATATTTTCAAAAAATAGGGAACACCACATTATGCACTTTCAATAGGTATTTGAACATTATAAGAGGTATGGAATTTCTCTCAATCTAAAGAAAAGCAGATTTTGTGTTATATAAGATAATTTACTAGGACATGTTATAATAAAAGAGGGGATTTTTATAGACCCTAATAGATTTTATGCCATATCCAAAATAGAACCCCTTAATAGTAGAAAAGAATTAAATTCTTGCTTTGGGAAAATCAATTTTGTGAGGAAGTTCATTTTTAGGTTTGTAGAAATTGTGAATCCACTTAATGAAATGTTGAACAAAGATTCCAATATCATATTTAATGAAGAAAGGATATCCTTCAAGGACATTAAATAAGCAATAGCACAGGCACTAGTGTTGTTAAGTCTTGAATTCACTAAATACGTTTATCTATATTCTTTTGCTTCTAATCATACAATTCCAGTTGTTTTAACTTTGAAAATAGATGGATGTGATCATATTATTACATTTATAAGCAATAAATTAAGAATCTTTAGTTAAAATTATTCTTTGATTGACAATTAGGCATGTGATTTAGTTAATGTAGTTAATAAATTTAGACATTATATTCTTAGGAATAAAGTGCATGTAATATTGCCAGATCCTACCACTAAACTTATGCTTAGTCAATATGAACTAGGAGAGAGATGAGGTAAATGGATGTAAATACTCAAAGAGTATGATCTTGAGATAAAAACTTCCAAGTTGGTAAGATGTTAAGGATTGATCCAATTAATTATTAACACATATCCCAAACTAAGTGTCATGTAGGTTGAACAATAATTCTTTCAACCAAATGATTGATATGATGTAATTATTCATCTTCTAATTAGTGGTTTTTGTCATGAAGGATTGATTAGAGATCAAATAAGAGATTTAAGTCTCAAGGTAGCACATTTCTTGATCAAATATGGAGTACTCTTTAGGAAGAAATATGAAGGTATACACTTAATATGTGTTTCCAAGGAAGAAGTAGATGAGATCTTGAGTACTTTTCATGAAAATATTAGAAGTGGCCAACCCTCTAGAAAGATAAAAACTCACAAGATCTTGAGGATAGGATATTATTGGCCCACCATATTCCAAAATGCTCACATACATGTGAGAGAATGTCTCTAGTGTCAGATATTCAACACTAAAGAATGAAAAACAACCATGCCATTGAAGTTAATCATGATTGATAAACCTTTTCTCAATGGGGATTAGACTTTGTGGAGGTGATCAACCCTAATTCTTCAAATGTTCATAAATATGTTCTTACTACTATTTATCACTACATAAAATGGATAAAAGTAGTGGAAACCAAGCAATTTAGAATTTAAGATGTGATTAAGTTCTTAGAAGGAAACATTTATACAAGATTTGGGACACCAATTTCATTAGTTTTTGATAATGGACTATATTTATTTCTATATAAATGATTGTGTGGGCCTATGATAACAACATAATTCTCAAGTTTTCATCAAATTATTACCCCTAAGGAAATTAAGTCTTAGAGTCAACAAAAAAAAATTGACGAAAGTTATCAAAAAGTCTATAATTGAAAAAATGAGAACATGGCATAAATTACTCAAGTACGCTCTTTGTGAAAATAGAACTGGAGTAAAATAGGATTTGAAAGGATCATCATTTCTATTGGTATATGGTCAAGAACCTATATTTCCCATTACTCTCAAACTAACAACCTACAAGTTTATTTAGGAGTGCATGAAAGAGGATAAAGAATTTAAAAATTCAAGGTTTATTGACATCATTCAAAGGGAGGATGCAAGAGATGAAGCATTTTCCAACTTCAGCAGACATTAAACTAGAGTTAAGAGATGGTTTGAAAAAAATCTATGATCAAGGTGTTCATGAAAGGAGACCTAGTTCTTATTTAGGACAAATCATCTAAAACAAAAAGAAAGCATGGGAAATTCACTCCCTTGTGGATTGGCCCCTATCATATTGTTGAGACATTAGGAGACAAAACCTTCAAGATCAAAAACTTGTAGGGTGTAGAGTTCACCTTTCCCACTAATGATAAATACCTCAAGCACTAATAATCTAATGTACCTCTAAAATTATTCATGTAATAATTCTATAATATTGATTATAATTAGTGTAGGTAGGCTTAGATTAGTTTCTTTTCTTGTTCCTTGCTTCTACTTAGTGATTGTAAATATTTTCTTTCTTGTTATTTTTTTACTTATTGTGTTTTTCCTTTTCTTTATTTTGTTCCCTAATTTTAAAAGTCTTCTAAATATAGTGTCTGAGCTCTAACTCATTTGAATGCTTGAAATTCATTCTCAAATCAAGAATGCAAGTATGAACCTTAAATAATGGTTAATCATGGATTCTAAAAATGTGAGTTTACTATTATAGTTTTGATAAATTGGTAAGGATTGATATCTAGGTTAGCTATTTCTTAAAATCTTACATGTTATTCTGATCTAAGTCTAGTTCTAATAAGGATTTCATGTGTTGATTAAAAGTTTGAATTATTGGAGAAAAGTCATGTTAACACTTAAAGAACATTATTTCCTGGGATAAATTTTATGACCAGGGATAACTATCTGAAGATCAAACATTTGACAAAATCCCAAAACTTGGCTAATTCTAGTTCCCAACCTTTGTTATAAAGATAAATATACTTGAAAAATATAAAAAAAATAAGTCTTATTGAAAATCTAAAAGATTTTTGAGCAAAGGTGAATCAATTAACCTCCATTAGAGCTATGGACACCTAGATGGCAATAAAGTAAGGCCTAGAGTGGAGCCAAACGTATCTTTGTCAGGGTTATGGATGCTTAGCTAGTAGTAATGCAATCCCAATCCTTAATTTTCATGAATCATGGTTCTTAATTAACATATAAATATAGTATAAGTCAATGTTAATGATTAAGGTTATGAAATGTGGAAGTTATTCACTAAATCCCATGGCAATTAGTTAAGGAATCAAATAACACACACAACATGGATAAGTTTTGAAATTTGAGCCTAATTTTTCATGTGTAAGACTTTTTTTGATAATTAATTGATATTAATAATGGTACTTGATCAAGTGGAATGAGTATTCTAGTTATTAGTATCTGAGTTCTAATATTTTGCATTATTTCCCCTAGAATTTGCCATTTAATGAATTCAACATACCCCCATTTTAAAAAAATGAGGATCCTTATTAATTTTTTCAAATTGTGTTATAAATTGACATTCAAATTGACCAATATTACATTATTAAATATCATGTTTTTATTTGGCTTTCATTGGCATGTCAGCATATTGTTTTTATTTGACTTCATATAATGTTACTGATATGATTCTCATGTTCCATGTTACAAGTTTAATGGAGTCCCATCTAAATAATCATTTTCAAGGTTATATGATTTAAATGTAAAATTAACCCTTAGTTGGTTAAATAATATGATCTCATTTGGTTCCTATATATTAAGCTTTGGTCATAATTGAAATAATAAATCCATTTTTGAACAATGCTAAAGAGCATTAGTCTAAATTATATTAGCCCAAGTTCCTTTTTAAATAAATTCAAATTTATGCGAGATCATATTTATGAGGGAACACTTTATTATATTTTAAACTTGGTTCAAATTTTAAGGGAACACTTTATTATATTTTAAACTTGGTTCAAATTTTATTTTAAGTCATAATTGTGTTTATTAATGTAACTAATACCTTAGCCTAAAGTTTTATACCAAGTCTATACATATAACCTAAAAGCTTATGTCTTTAATTTTATATCTACATGAATGAATCAATGCAAAGATACCACATGGAAATATCTTGGGTATTGAAGCAAAGATCAATGATCCATACGTAAAGGTAAAGTCATTAATTCTAAGGAAATGATTGATGGTGCATGTTTATTCATGTAATGAATATCTAAATATGAGTGATGAATAAAAATACCAAAGGTCCTATGAAGGAATGTAAGATCTTGGTAAAGAGGAAATAGATATAATGGTGAGCATGAGTCAATAAGTCAAATAACTTATGAGGGAATGTGATATTGACAAGTATCAAGATCTTAGCAAAACTCAAATAGATCAATGATCCATGATCAATTGTGCATACAGCAAATTGATGGCATGAATGAAGGTGTACTTTTTAAAGTTCCATGATCAAACATAGTGGTGAAATGTGTCATACCATGAATAATTGGATATATATTGATGAATAAAATTTAACCTACTAGATTAAAATCAATGGCATGAAGTAGGTCAAGGATTCAATGCCCAAATTAAGTGAGAAGCTACCATGTGGCACAAAGGTGTCTAAGTGATTAAGTTTGATTTTAGAGTACATAGAGAGCCCATGGAGATATTAGGTGGAATGATCTTAGAGGTCTTAATCAAGATCAATAGCCCTTGATAAATTTCAATGTTGCAAAGTTTCAAAAAGGCAAAACAGTCAAATTTTAAATAAATGGGCATCATGACAAGGCATTTCCACATATGTAGAACACATCATATTTATACTTATTATGGACCCAAGATGGAAAAGGTATAATTTTGAAATTCTATTGAAATCTAAGTCACAAAATCTTATAATTCAAACATGATTTCCACCATTAAAGATCGATGTAAACCTCCCAAAGCCCTAGAAGTGTATGGATTGCCCTAATTATCTATTTATTTCATTGTAATTGAGATAAAAGAGATAGATTATTATTTTAAATTGCATAATTCAATCAATGGTGATCCACAAACATGATTCAAAGGAATATGTGGTCCTATATTTGATAATAAATGTTGAGGGATGTGTGTTCAAAGACAATAAGTTCATTATTTCTGATTTAAACATATGAAATAAAAATTGGTCTAAATTATTCTAGACTCTAAATTGTTTTGAAGCATTGAGAACCAACTGGCCTTTACCAATGAAGAAGATAATAATCTCTTTGCTAAGTGACTATACGTTGACATCTTAGAAATCTAGATGAATAGTCTACATTATGTAGCAATTAAACTAGAGGTACTCCATTGCATTGATATACTTTCCCCCATTTTTAAGGAAGCTAAAATAGATAAGGGCCATGTTAATTAATGAACATAATCACAAGAAAGTGGCTTATATTTCTACTATTGCATTTGAGTCCTATTATAAGTTGCCCAAACCCCAAATTAACCTAGCCTCTATTAATTATTGGGATAAAAAACACAACAACCTTTCCATGTGGTTAGATTTTGGGAACCAAGTCTTTTCATACCTCAATAATAGCATTCCTATTAGCTAGTTTAGACCAAGGGTTAATGTGATAATGATAATGTTGAATAAGTTATGTGTAAATGAAACCACTACATATGTAGACCTATTATGGGTGCCCATTATATACACATAATATTTTCAAACACATTGTATCTTGTAGGAACCCATCGAGTCTTAATCTCTCTGAGTATATGCCTTAAACAGTGCACTGAGAAAGGGGTGGGTAGACCATTGGTGCTTCATAAAGATTGTTGTCCATTTTTCCACTTATCATCTACACACTTGTCTCTTAAAATCATTTATTCTAATATTTTATTATCAGTTGTACCCATTCTAGTCATTTGTCATGCTTTATCCTCCTTGATCTTGTCTTGATGCCCCTTTCAGCAGTTGACTATACTAGGTTGACTTGGTTGACCCTGTATATTTTTTAGCCTCTGATTAATGTACAAAGTTGATTGGGTGAAGCCTTTATTATTTAGGGTATTTTTCATTAGGATTTTCATTAGCCCTTTAGTCAGCCTAGCTCGGGACCTAGTGATTTATATCCTAAAAACATACACGGTCGATTGGGTCAAGCTATTATAAGTAACATATTCAAAAGGATTTAGGGAAATATCTGCCTATATATATATATATATATATATAATATTATTTCTAACCATTTTTAAGAAGATAATGAAAAAGAATAAGCAAAAATGAACATATTCTTATTGACCATTCTAATTGAGGAATAAAACTTAGGGTTCCATACTTTTTTGGAGATATGGACCTTGTATTGTGGAGATGTCTTTGGATTCATAGATAGGCTGTGTATCCTAGAGATGATTGGTCTTTGTTATCCTTACATAACATGAAAATCTCTTGTGAAGCACCTTGGGCAAGGGAGAGATTAAGGCTAAGTTGGTTTGTCTTCAAAGCTAAGTATTCCTAACTTTATTTCTCCTTTGTAAGAGTAGATAGATAATTTAGTTGTGCTTCTGTCCTATGTATTAGAATTCCATATACATTGATGTGAGTATATATCTTTTATGTGTGTTTATTTTATTTTATTTTATTTATAACCCCCACTTTGTGCCAAAATCTTTGGTGTCCACTAGATTAGATTCACTTTATTATTTATTATAATAGAGTGAAAATTAAACCTAAGACTCTTTTAGAGTTATTACATAATTGTGTTAGATTTTAGGCTTTATAACCCTTCCTATCATGGTGTATTATGACAAGTCATACCCTAATTTGGTCTAGTAGATCCCCATATTGGTCATGCTCCTTGTTAACAAATGTATTCCCAATTGAAAGTGTAGATATTCTTTATCTTCTTCAAGATAGGATTGATTTATAGACATGATGCATTTATGTTTGCATAAATTTTGGTGAACCCAATGTGAAATAACCCTTGTAGTATTTATTCACTTTTTTCATTTCTTTCATTCTTTCATCATTATTTTTATCATATATTTGCCATACTAGATTGACTCTGTCAACCCAGTTCCTAACTTTTATGCATAGGATTTCAAGTACAGGCTACTGCATCAACCCTATAACCCTGATATAGTTTTTGAGATTTCCATACATCTAGTAAAAACTACTATGTCAACCTAGTTGACCATGTACATTTTTAAGCACTCAATAACAAGTTTTTATAAAGCTTGATCGACCTAGTCAACCCAATTAGTAGAATTTGCAAGCATATATCAAGGTTCTTAAATAATAATATTCATTATTTGCATCTCTAACCACCATGGTTCCTTTCTATCTCTTTATCTCTTTTTTACAATCTTTTCTTTAATAGTTTGTAGTCTTTAAAACTACCCTTTCATGATCAACTAGATTGACCTTGTCGACCCAGTTCTATGTTCTATTTGTTGTCTGGATAACTAGGTCAACTCTACTAACCTTGTTCATTTTTAGACCTTGATTTTGTAGTACAAGTTTAACCCTGTCAACCCTATTCTATATTTTTTTCATACACTCTTGACTATATCAACATTATACCTTATTTCAAAGTTAGAATTAAACTTATATGTTAGTAATTAGTTCACACTTTCTTTTCCTATTGCTTGCATGCTTATAACAAATCACATAGCTTAATTAAGTGGTTTTTAATTAACCATTTAGTTTTACTATTTATATTTTATGTGCACACAACCAAGTCATAAAATCAAAACAATTAATTTAACATTTGTCTACCCAAGGCCAACCTACTTGGATTTCATTGGCAAGGGGGAAGCCGACTTGATACTTTGGTCAAGTATAAAGCATATTTAATGGTATATTTTAGCTAAGCACCTAACACCCTTATCATTATGATGTGTGAATTAAGGGGGTAGGAACCAATACCAAGCCTATATCATTGACACTACAGATCCTTTTCATCCCAAATTACCTGAAACCATCCTTAGATTGTCATTCTAGTTCCTCACTTACAGCCAACCTCCCATCACATTTAAAATCATATATTAATAATCTAATACAAATTTAGGTTGACTAATTAGTTAGATATTCGCTTTCTAATTTTATTGTTTTCTCTTTGCTCAATTTTATTTTGTATTGTAAAAACTTGTATTAACCAGTTGTAGTGTAAGGTTTTGTGATGTGTGTCTCAATTGGATTGGCCAACATTAATCCAATTGAATTTTTGTTTCCGTTTATCTATTTTTTCAAATTTATTGCAAATTTTATCTTATTTTATTCCATAAATATGTTATAGCCTTATTAATTTTCCTTCTCTTCTATAATGGGTTGACCTAGTCAACCATGTACCTTTTTCTAGCCTTTGTTCACTGTACTAGATCAACCTAGTCAACCCTATATAGTTTGTAGACCCTATTTTTGTGTTAGGTCGACCCAGTTGACCTTGTGTTATTTTATGCATTTCATGTTCCCTTGATTTATCATCTATATCTATTTCCCTTCATCATGGACTTTCTATTTGATGGTAATATTGAGTTATAGTCAATAGACATGATGAATCTTACCAACCCTCATAGGGTCTCCCATAGATAGATTATGTATCCTCTCTTATATGATAGTAATTTTCATATTTCCACTCTCCCAATGAACTATGGGACTCCTCCTAATACCTTTCTATAGTGTAATCCTATTTTCTCATTAGAAGACTAACCCAAATTAGACTATACCCTTGAAATTCTCTTCTTTATCTCTGAATTTCCTCAACATCAAGGAAAATATCCTTCTACCATCTACAATCTTATGATTAGTGGTCAATATGAATATTCTCACTCACTTACTCCTACATTCTCAACTAGATTTTGGGGTACCACTTTATTTGATTCTCAACCTCTTCCTTCAATTATGACCCCTTCTCATACCATGACCTTTTCTTCTCTAACTTCTTCCACTTCCATGCCTAATATATCAACTAACATGAAGGGTTAGACATATAGTATGCCTATCATAAGATTAATTATCCTTAATCTTTCCACTAGTGCATCATTTTATACTCAAGGTAATCATGCTAGTAGTACTTTTTTTTCTCAACCATTCACTAGTCCATATTTTGCTAAACAAGCAAATTTTTTAACTAGTGCCTCACATTCTCATAATTCCTCTCAATATCCTTTCAATACAAATAGTGTTACTCAAGCCACTAATACCATCTCTAATGCTTCTAACAATGGTAATCAAACACATATATTATTGCTACAAACACTCAATCAAATGAGTACCTTTTAAGTTCATAACACAAATCAAATGATGAGAATGGAAAAAATATCTTCTTCATCTTTAATCTCATCCTCAATCAATGGATTTGGGCACACATAACCAAAATTTTACCCTTCCTCCTCTTGTATATTCTTAAGGCAATCTCATTCCTCAACCTCCTTTGATAAAAAAAACCTTTAAGCATCTCCAAAATGAACCTCTCACTACTCAAATTACTAATATTGATATAGGAGGTATCACACCTATAATTTATTATAATGGATCAACCAGTCCCACCCTTCATCTTAAAACATTTGGACATCTTTATAAAGATTAGGTCAAATTGAACACCTTTATTGTTACCAAATTCCTAGCCAAAACTCTCATAGGTGATGCCTTGGATTGGTACAACAAACATAGAACTCATTCTATCACTAGTTTGGAGGATTTAGTGAATGCTTTAGTTCAAGAATTCAAAACTAGTGATCTTCCCAAAAACACTTTGTCCACTTCATAAATTACAGAAAATTTAAAAATAAAATGTCTAAAGACTTTGTTAAAAGGTGGAAAAATTTGTCAAATAAATGTGAACACAACTTGGCTAATGATAATCTTTTTCATTTATTTACCAATTCCCTTTTTCCTATACTTCAATATCGAGTTTTCACTCTCTCTCCACATACATTGGAGGAGGATATTAATCAAGCTAAATGACAAAATTTCCTTATGCATCAATTTGAGCCACCCTAACCTTTTATGTGTTCTCATCTCTTACTTAAGAACAAAAATCATAATGTCACTAATGATGTTGTCAAAAATTCTTTTGACACCATTCAAAATGTTCAAGTTTTCATTCCTACCCCTTAATCAAAACCAACTCCCCCTTCTCAACAATATGCTGATCCTCAATTATCTTCACTAAACAACATTGATGTTCTTAAACCTATATCCTTAGCCAAAATGCTTAAGCATATACCTAGGCCTCTTCCATAAAATCTTTATCTTACCCATCCTATGAAATCTTGGTATGATCCTAATAAGTTTTGTTGGTTTCATGCTAGTTGGGGTCATTTTCATGAGACCTATAGACAAATTCATAATTTAGCTATGGAATTTCTTCTTGGTCCTAATTTTGATCATGATATTATCATTCAAAAGTGTCAACAAGCTTATGAAATTGATTTTAAGGTATAAATCACATGATAAAACTCAATCCTTAAACCAAGTCAATGATCATTTGGCTATCTACAAAGACCCTCTTCCTAATCATCAACCTCTCCAAGATAATCAAGACAAAGACACCCCTTCCACCAATAATTTAGAAAGTCTTATTGAACCCACTTCTGAAGAGAATGTGGTTAGCATGACTAATATGTGAAGGGTGGTTGATTTTATTGATTCCAAACCTATCTATAATCCTCCTTCATCTCAAACTTATCATATTATCTAAGATTCTTCTCTAACTCATTTCAATGAGTTGGGGTAAGATGACCTTATTACTTTTTATGATTTAATTTCTGACTCTCCCTTGGATAACACTTATTTTTCTATTTTAACCACTCTTTCATCATCTTATAACTCTAATGACAATAAAATTTGTACTAAAACTTCTTCTACCAATTCTCAAAATCAACTTAAACCACCTACTTCATCATCATAACAGGATTTGTAACCTTGTTCTAGGCCTTCTTCTTCTTATCAACATAAATTCTAATGTACTTTGGTTCCTGATTTTGAGGACAACATTAATCATTATGAACCTATATCTAACAACCCTATTGTGGGTTATGATGAGTTGGATCCCATTATAGAACTCACTAATTTCCCATCCCAAATAATATTCCTTAGTTTATGAGGAATTTTCCATGTCATAGAAACTATCTTACACAACTATTATTCTATATGAATGTCCCTCATCCTCCCCTCTAAGGATGCCAGGCAACCTTATCTAGATCCAAGGATAGTATATGAAAATAATGTGAAGATATGTATATCAACATTGATGAGACTATAGACACTTATCTTTTTAATTTCCCACAGCTATTATGATTCCTGATGAGATTCTACTTTGTATTGATGATCCTCCTTTATTAATTAGTTTTAAAATAAGTGATATCCAAGTTAAGCATGCATTGAATGAAAAGGGTTATAGTAACTGTGTTGCCTCTCTCAACTTCATTAAGACCCTTAAATATTTAGAATATAATATCAAGTATATATGAAGCACCTACCAAGGATATGATAGAATTAAAATTCCTCCTATAGGTTGTGTGTGGCTTTCCATTACTACTTTACCTATCACCATTCATGTGAAGGTGATGATCTTTAACTTTCCCCTTTCTTATAACTTCCTGCTAGGTAGGTCGTTGACTCACCATATGAGAGCCATTTCTTATTTCACCTACCAATGCATTAAATTCCCTCATAATGGATCCATTTATAGGATTCAGGGTAACACTAACCCTTAGAATTTTTAATAATTCCAAAACCGTGGTGTTTTCAAGATTTATACTCTTGAAACTTTGCCCAATGTTCCATTCCATAAGTTTTAAAATCTCAATTTTTTTGTTAATTTAACCCAAGGTTATAATGGACATCCTAAACTCATTACGAACATTCCCCGTAACCTTTTATAATCTAATGATGATGAGTCTGATGAGATTAACCTAAATATTAAAACTTATGATCTCTCACCTCACCTCATCTCATATCTTCCTAGTTGCTTATAGCTTCATTCTCACAAGACTTCTTGTGATGATATTCTCATTGACTTAACCAATACTAGAAATTTCATTCATCACACTTTCTTGTATGACAAGGTTATCCCTTATTTTGTCATTGATCTTCATACCCTAGATTATGATGATGGTTAATCCCTAGATGACCCATTATTAGGTGGTCTTGTACAAGCCCATAATGTCAAGATTATCTGTTATCAATCTTTTTTATTTGAGTCTTTTCAAGTATCTTCCCATCTTCCTTCAATTATGGTTCTTAATTTTAGCATTTTTACTCTTTATCATAGGGTAGAGATGGAACCAAGACCTCTAGTTTCTAAGGAGACTTGTAGGAGTATGATAATGGATCATTTTATGATCAGTCCTTACCAATTTAGTAGATTCCATGATCATCGTAGTTGGTTTACTCTTGAGATTGGTGCAACCCTTCTTAGACCTTCTGTAGATCCTGCTCCTCCCTCATTAGATCCCTTATTAGAGCCCATTCCCACTCCCACTATAGTTGAGCCTCTTCTCACTCATTTTATAGTTGAGCCTATTCCCACTCTTATTCTAGATGAGCTTACCCTTAATTCTTATCCCATTTCTCCTTGTATTGAATCTAGTTCCTTTCCTCCTCCATCAACACATTAATTTAGTGATGGTTTTCTTCCTTTGCTTAAGATGACTCCATTTCCCACAAATGGATTGATGAGTCTTATTCAACTTCTTCCATTCTTATTACATTTCCTTCTATGAGTGCTTCTCTTAAGACCAATCATAAGCATATATGTTGTTTCCATGGGATAAATAATCATTATTTTACCCATTGTCATAAGTTGTAATAGTATATTGATGATTTTCATCCTTCTTCTCCTACCTTAAACAAAGCCATGCCTCTCCCAAATTTTATATCTAGATATATACCTAAGTATGGTGAGGTGTATTGTCTATGGCACCAATATGGCACCCATCATAGTGATCATTGCCACATCTTTCAACAAAACCTTAAAGATCACCTCATAGCTATTCTTGGACCTTATTCCATTCCTCCCATAACTCATACACATAAGAAGGATTCTCCTTATTCTCCCATGGTTCCACCTCCAATGGTTATATCCCCTCCTATGGTCCCTTTTTCACCTTTTGTGCCTCCACCTATGAGTCATTCACCCGTGGACCTTCCCTCACCTATGGATTCTTCTCCACCAATGAGTCCCTCATTCATAAATCCTTCTCCACTAGTGATTCTTGTATCTCCCGTAGAGACCACTATAATGCATTCTCCTGAGCATCCCTTGACTAATTATACTCAATGTGATTCATCGATTATTCCTAATTTTTTACTTGAGAATTTTAGAAGAGAAGTATTTCCTAGTTTTCATTGAAGACTGATGAGACATTAGCAAAAGTTTATATCCAAATTCATAGAGATTTATCTAATGTTTTGGATAATGTGAGTGGGTAGATTTATTAGTATTTATGAGCACATTCATGGTTATTTTACATTTACATTTTGATTGGACATGTTCTCTAATTTCATTTTTATATATATGTTATATCACTTGACACTGTGTCAAATTCATATCTTTATTAAAATTTGATTATTTAACATTTTTGTACTATATCTTGCCTATATGGTCACTTATATTTTCATATAATTATCTTTATTTATCTTTACTTTATCTTTTTTTCTTGAGTTTTTCTCAAAACTCTCTTCTTGTGTCTTCATGATTGTTTACTTTCTTATCTCTATCTTTCATAGATAATTGTCATTGTGACTTGATTATACAAACCCTATTCCATTTGGTCCTTGTTTCCTTTTACCACATGATCAGTTAGCAAACAATGCATCTCATTGTACTTTTCTTTCACTAGTCCACCTTTGGATTTCATTTTTCCCTTCTTCCTTTTTTACAAACTAAGCATATACATAGTTGAGACTAAAGATCACATGATAGTTCATTATTAAGCCTAAGTGTCCTAGTTAGTCCTTATATTTGGTTACTTAGCTTCTTTTATCCTTAGCATAAAGATTATTAGTGTGTATCACTACATCTATCATGATTGGTCATTCCAAATCCATATGGAGGAGGAATCTTCATAAGACATAAAAAGTTAAAAGCCAAATCATTTTATAAAAGGAAATGATATAAAAGGAAAAAATATTTTTAAAAGTCATATCACACTAAAAGACATTATTCAGGTCACATCTCCTTGTTTTAGTCAAAGCTCAAACCCCACAGTTGGTCTCAAGATAGAGCCGAGGTCATTTAGGGTGTAATAGGCTAGTAGATTAGAAAAGGAGAATAAAAATATTGTAGTGCTTCCTAATTTCTCATGTAAGTACCCAATCTTTATAATAGACCAAAGGATCTATAAGGGGTCCTAAAGAATGGGGAACACATCATGGGAAGGTATGTCCATTTTAACTTTTATTTTACCAATCTACCTTCATGAGTTGATCTTAGTATCACACTTATATGCTTACAAATCTTTGATTCTATAGTGAATAAGTTTCCTTTGTAAATTTATGGTCATGTCCTTAGTATGCCTCTTATCTCCTAAGGTCTTCTCATAAGATTCCTATGTATTGATTTTTACATTCCCTATATCCCTCATATTTACTATTGAGAAATATTGTTTTGTTTACAGATCACTCCCCTTATGATTTCATTTGGGAGTTACATTATAAGAACATAGATAGGACCTGACATTCCTCATAAATTAACACCTTTTTCCTTCTTATTACCCACATCCTTTGTTACTTGATTGTCCTATTTATTTTACCCCAATGGTGTTCTCTTCATGAGTTGTAGTGTAAGACCATATATAGGACTTGCCATTCTTCACAAAATTTTCCAATAATACAAGTCACAAAAAAATTACAAGTGTCAAATATGAGATAATACATGATTGATTATGAAGCTACACATCATTGGCATGCTTCCTAGCTTGATTTAGTGTGTTTTATGCTTAATTCATTTCTCTTTCACTTTTATCTTCTTATTTTCTAAGTGCATATAAGAATACAACCATTTCTTGAATTTTTCATACTACCCATCTTGAATTAGTGTAATCAATTCAAGACCAATCTTTTGATAATTTTTTTTTATTATACTTCCAAACATGATATAGTATTATTGATTGACTTAATTTAATTTTTTTAATATCATTTGGGCCCTTTTACATACCTTCCATTTTATTACATTGTTTTCATATTTCTCAACATAATTTAGTATGATTTTCCTTGTTTTAATTTGGTACAAAAGTCTTTCACTTTGGTTTAAGAATAAATTACTTTTTACCATCTTGTTTTACCATCCCTTGGTTCTTTATAATTATCCATTTTTCTTGTTATTACACATTTTCCAAATTTAAATAGTGTGTAGTACAATTTTGATTAATCATATTTTAACAAGTCCTTTTTCATTATTTCTTTTTAACTATGCATGTGTTTTACATAATACTATAAAATAAACCACATCTCATATATTTAATATAGAATATATAAATAGATAAATACATTTGTTAGAAATAAATATATCCAAAGCATCCATAGCCATAACCATAATGATGACAACATACACAATCAACATCAATATGCCAAAATGATATGTCATGTGTGTGTGTGTGTGTGTGTGTGTGTGTGTCTGTGTGTTTGTGCGTGTGTGTGTGCACGTGTATATATATGTGTGTATATGTGTGTGTGTGTGTATGTATATATATATGTATGTATTTATATATATTTATGTATATATATATATATATATATATGTATATTTATATATGTATGTGTGTGTGTGTGTGCCTATGCCATTTGAACTAAGGTCACCATGTGTGTCACCCTCTCCTACTCCTATACTTATGTCATATGGGTTAGGGTCATTGTATATACTTGTGTCATCTACATCACTGTCACTAGATGGACAACTCTCTCCTCTACCAAGGCTTGCCATGCCTATATATCTCTTATACCCATCTCTATTGGTGGATACATTCTCTCTATTTTTTCTCATATTTAATTTGATACATCCACTAATAATTTGAACTAGGTTACCTAAGTTAGGGTAGATGGTACATTGGGGTCCTCTAATGTAGTAAGGTCATATGACTATAGAGTCTAATCCAGAATGTCATGAAGTGTTCCCTTCATAAGGGACCCAATATATCCTCCTCATCCTTATTTATACCTATAAAATCACACCTAGATATATATTAGATCATTATTATATCTCATAATATCTATCTACCTATAGTCTATATTTCAAATAAAAGCTTAAGAAATAATTTAATCATCTTTATTACCTATCTGTGTCTTGGCCACTATGATCTCACCATCTGCATGACTTCCTGACATAGTCTATCCATATATATGACCTATTATCACCTCTTATATAGGTCACCTCCTCATCTAAAATCTAGCTATCATAGCTCATGTCTATTTCAGCTTGTACCTGAGTGGCTTCTCTATCATCCAACTTTCTTTTGTCTCACATGTTGGGTCATCAAGGATGGTGATAGTCTCCACTCTTTCATGCTCCTCATACCTCCATCTATACCACATCTCTGATGGTCATATCTCACCTCATTATGGACTTTGTGGTGGTATATGTAGTCCCAATTCCTCTACACCCCTCTCCTCCTACTCTACTCCCTATCATGCTCACCTAGTCCATGATCACTCATAATATGGTCTGAGCATCAGCTTCATCAATGGTGGCCCTAGTCCCCTCCTCCCCCATGACTATCTCACATGATAATACCGATACTTGAAAATAAATGTCAATGTTTTTGGATGAGGTAAACCCATTTATCCTAGTACTTGTGCCACTAGATGTGGCTCTCTCCACTAAGTATAGTGTCCAACCACCTCTATCCTCATTGTAGCTAGTATAACTATGTCCCATCTCAATCATATTATCATTATGTGCCCATATGGATACCAAAATATATATATGCTTCTCACCATCTATAATACTATAATGTGGGGCATGGCCTATGCTTCCTAGTCTTCTCTCCATCTCTACACTCGAAGTGATGTATCATCGACCACATGGGGTAATCCAGCTAGCCAATACATGGGAAAACTCTCATATATCTAAGCCATCAATAATATGATCAGTTATATAAAATTTTAATCATATAATATCACCTCATACATATCATGTACAAGTTATACCTAGATGATATAGCCAAGATCATATAAAACTCCCTCCTCTAGGATCATCCTACTCAAGGCTAGCATGAACAATGGTACCTTACCATCTAACTTGTGACATAACACTCACTATGTCATAAGACCTATCATATATTTTTGAATATATAAAATATGTGATGAATTTATATCAAACATACTAACTCTCCTACCCACCAATATCATATTCAAGCTTGTATCCCACATGGCTAAGGATTTGCTCTTCTCTAAGCTATCTAGTATGCCTGTAGTCACTAGTGTTCCTTTTATCGGTAGCCCTAGGATGGTATGAATATACTCCAAAGTGATAAATAATATTTTCACTTATATTTTCACCTTTTGAGGATATTAAAAGGATATCCTCGTCCAATTTTCACAATGGAATCACTTTTAGGCTTGTGGGTAGCCGAAAGAATGAAGTGAGTCTATAGATAGGTCTAGTTCCCTTGATGTACCACTTGAATAAAATTAATATAACACTTATGGGGTTGAAAAGGGTTGATAATAACATTAAATAAAAACTTGAATTCTGAGGTGATACACTAGATCAATTTAATGACTTCCAACCACTTGCATTCCATACTTGACACTAGGAACTAACTAAAACATACTCTTTCCAAAATTTGTGTCTTCTTGCATCAATATTACATTGTGGGGTCCTATATAATATTAAATTTTAGGAGTAATATAAAAAAGGTATTTAATTACTCTAATTAAAATACTAATCACTTCAAAAATGAACATCTCTTGAAACACTTCACATGCGTTACAAGAAGAGGCTACATATAGGTGAAAGAATGAAGTCAATGCTAAGGAATCCATAGTCTTCACTAAGAAAATTAAAATCTAAAGTAGAGAAAACTATGAAAATTCATGATATATGTAAAAAAATTAGTAATTTTATTGATCATAAGGTGTACAATTTATCAGGGCTTCACCATATTCAGGTGGAGCATAGAATACAATGCTAAAATGGCCAATTCTGAGAGAGAGAGAGAGAGAGAGAGAGAGAGAGAGAGAGAGAGAGAGAGAGAGAGAGAGAGAGAGAGAGAGAGAGAGAGAGAGAGAGAGAGAGAGAGAGAGAGAGAGAGAGAGAGAGAGAGAGAGAAGTCAAAGGGCCACTAGGACATTTATAAAGAAAATAATTTAAGTTATAAATTAATTTAAAGAGGAAATGGGTAGAAAAATTCAAGTTTAGGACCAACAAGTGTCAATTCAATTCATCAAAGTTATGCAAAGTGGCCTAAAACTCCTTTTCTTGCACAAAAAATTGCCTTCATGATTAGGTCTATTTAAACATCTTGTAATTTATATAGGATAGATATAATTATAGAGATGTAAGGGGAGTATTTTATAAATTCCTCTCCATTCATTGGATTCATGCTTGGTCCTTTGGAAATAATTGGTAGACATCCATCATCATCTGTTGTCTTAAAAATTGCACTTCCATATACCCTACACACTTAGCTTCCAAATTGTCATAATTTGTACATGAAAATATTTTTTATTGAGTTAATTAAAATTTTAAATACCCTCCATATACTTTTAAGCATTAGAGGTACCTTAAAATCACTTCACTTGAAGATTTTCTCCCCTCTCTCTAGCTTGTGCATTAGGCCAATTTTGACTAGCTAAAAGTAAGGACCTCTATGAATAACTTATAGGTTTTTTCATGAAATTAAATTAATATTTAGGGTTATATTAAGTGTAAATATTCCACTAAAATTTTATTTCATCTCTTAATTCATCTTTTAGCCTACACAACACATAAAATAGTGAGAAAAATCCTTTTTTTGCTCTTATCTATATAATTACATACAACTCATCATGGTGTGAATCATAATGGGGGATTTTTATAAAACCAAAAATAGGTTTATTGATAAAAATATTCCCTTATATTATATTTATAACTCAAGTTTCTCAAACTGGTTACTAACAAGGGTTTTATAAGGTTTTAGGCCTATTTTTAGTCTTAATGATTGTTCATAAAGTTGGGACATCCAAATTAAGAATAATTTTCAAAAATATGTCCTATTATACCCTTGATAACACCCTTAAACTTCTCTAGATCTGATGCATAACTTCATGAAAGATATGAGAATTGGAAAGTGTTTATTCGAGCTTGTTTTTTTGTCTCTTTGCGAGGCTAAGTTGATTTTGGGATTAAAATGTCTCCTTGATGTTTGTTCTAACTCCAAAAGATTATAAACCTATATATACACCTTAATAACATGTTTCAACAATCATATTATTTCATCAAAATCCAAAAAATGAAACTTACCCCTATTTGGCATTAGGCCAAGACCTTGCCAATATATCGGCCTACCATTTGAGACTCAAAATAACTCTATTTGTACTTACCATGAACTTTAATGTAATAAAAACATAATACTAATCCCCATTAACATGATCCAAATAATTATAATGTTCCACTAATTATATAATTTGGAGTGACCTTCCTTTTGGAGCTTGGCTTATATGTTGCTCTACTAGGCATGTATGTAAACCTTATTATGTAGAACCTCCTACTTAGCTTCAGACATTCTAGGTTGCTTTTATGGATTTTTTTAAGTGTGTCCCAAAAATTTTAGCCACTTTTTGGAGTCTCTACACCTTCTATCTTCATATTTTTAATCTCCTTCTAATCTACCATGGTTTACATTGAGGGGAAGTACCCCTATCTAAGATAAAATAGGTTGTACCTCCCCTATTCTCTCAGTCAATATGCATGTTTGAGCCTTATAATAAATTAATTATGACCCTTCACACCAAAACTTATCTTATGGTGACCTCATTTACCTTCTCAAAATGCCTAATCCTAAGATTGGCTTCTTGAATACACTGTGCAAGGTTCCAAACCATGACTGTAGGATACATTTGGAAAGGGATTTATGCTTGGTTTCCAATGTATGAAGGTTTTGTGACCATGTTAGTCATGGTTAAATTTAATGGATCTTAAAAATCTCTTCAACCTCTTATTTATTTTCAAATCTTTAGGTTCACAAATTGAGCTCCATGTCTGTACCTCAACTGAGATCCCTACCTATGGGTTGTTTTATCTTAGTTTAAGACCCTATATTAGGCTTTAAATATGTTCCTCGGACCTTTATTTTATATATTTATATCATTTACATGTTTATAACTTTACAATAATGCTTTATAAGTATCAACAAACTATGGATCTCCCTCCTTCTAGCTTGTTGCCTATATCTCCATATACAGGGATATATGTTTATGCTAGGGTCTTTTGTACTTAGAGAACATAGTTTAGAAACTTCCTTGAACCTATATTATGTCACACAAAACCATTTAAATTTAAACCTCATTTAACACTCTTGGAACATCCCTAAACATCAAGAAAATCTCACTGTTTACTTTGTCTCAGTTGACTGAGACATGCTTGTTTTGGCCCCTACTCAAGGTGATTGATGCCTTGATTAGGCTACTTTACTTAACATGAGGTCATATTAGAATATTAAAAATCATATAAAGGATTCTTGATTCAATTTATACCACCTGTCTTCACCTTGGAGGTTCTAAAACAACACTTTGGCACTCAGATAGGTCATTGTCTGCCTATACTAGGATACTTTGCCTATAGGTCTATTGTAGGTGGTTATGCCTCCTACTAGGATTTTCGATGATGTTAAAAGACTCTCATTTAATTTTGATGATTATATGATATATATTTTAACTAGACACCACATTTTATAACCTTATAACACCATTTTAAAATAAAATCCAAGTTAGTGCCCTGACTGAGACATTCTCCCCTTAAATGTTTTTAGATGTTTAGCATTAAATTTAGGTTTGAGACAAAGTCTAAAACCTTTTTCATTACCCTAGGGTATTTTTATATTTTTTATATTTTCATAAATGTCTCATTATTTTTTTATTCATACATCAAATTCAATATTCTACTCACTGCCAACTGAGGTAGTCACTTGTAGTGGTTGTAGGTGTTTATTTCTAGGCCTGTAGGTCATTTTTTAGCATTTGGGTCATGTTTCACCTTGTCTAGGGATTTTTCATCTTGAATATAGTTTTATATAATTAAAATTTATACTATTTAATTATTAGTAGTCCTTAACACAAAATATTTATGCCAATCATTGAAATATTTTATCTAGCCATGCTCTACCCTATGTACGGATAGGGGATAGGCCTAGAAGGCCATTTGATATAGTCATCACTTATCACATGGAATGAGTGCTTGAAGTTGTTTTTTATAAAATTTTGATATGATTACACTTGATATACATGGTCTATAACTTCCTATGAATATTATGAGTGTCATCTTCCTTACAAATCCTATAGATAACACTGTTGCAAATTAGTGATATTTTGGTCAATTTTGAGGATCTCAAAACTTAACTTCCACTCCTCCTTTTGACTTTAAACTTGGAATGAGTGTTATTGGTAGATATGGATATCAAATATAAAAAATAAATGGCATTTAATGACTTTTTAGATCAACAATAATCATCTCAAAAAACCATCAGGACTTTTTATTGGAAAATTTAGGGATTGTTAAACCAAAACAATCAAGCTCATCTTTTGAAGTGGAGACTTCTTCTTGGCATAGCATCCTAGCTTCATTAAAATGAATTACAGGATATTTGGGAAATTTTAATACCTTAAACATCAATTTCATCATGTTTCCACCATTAAAATCTCTGTACAAACCTCCTGGAGAAGGTGACTATCAACATTCTACAAACAAAGACAGTGAGCAAGAAAAACTAAGGAAAATTAGCTTGAAAGGAGGGATAATTGGTATCTCATAATGTAAATTCAATTAAATAAATTATAAAACATGATCCCAAACACATTTAAACCTCCATGGATCTCCTTTCCATGTTGTGAAACTCAGACTACATACCCATAGCTACAAACTTAGAAAACAAGCCCATTTTTGAATCCTCCTTCAAGGGAATGAAGAGAGAAGTGTTAGATGGTTGAAAAATCATGGTGAGTAACTCATTAACACCTTAAAACACCTAATAAAAGAAACATAGTTCCATATATTCTTTTAAATAATAAATAGATGAAAACATACACCCCTCTTGGATGTAATTCCATAAAAATCTACCTAGAGTGTAAATTATTGTTCATGAAGGAGTAGCCACCAATATGATATTTATTTATTTATATTTAAATTAAAATTATATTTATATCCTCCTATAGAATCATTTCCTTAACTCCACCTTTAGCTTTCATAGTGAGTGTTTGAACTTGCCCTTCCTTGGCTTGCTAATGGAGAAAGAAGAGAAATGAGTTGTAAATGTAATTTTTTATGAAATATATGAAAACCAAATGTGGTTATGAAATATGAAGAGGTGAAGAGTCACATCACCATGCTTTTAAAAGTGACACACTTCCCAATGAACTATACAAGTGTCCTTTTCTCTTTTTTTAGCTAGGAAAACTACCTTTTATCTAAATAACCTATAATTTATCTAGTTATGTTAGATTCCTAAGAATTATAAGGACACATGGGCCATGTAATAATATTTTTTAACTTGTAAAAATCCCAAAAAACTTGTACAAATCATTAAATGTACCATTTAGACCTTTGGACTGACCCCAAATGACATGATAGGCTAATGAAATGAGTGACCAAAGTTAATATAGCATTGAGAGGCATTAAATGACCTATAAAACACCTTATTACAATATATTAGACCCCTTCATATTCCTAAAAATGAAAATTTTCACTAGGGGTGCCCTATTTTGACTTAAAATTCAAAATTGGTCAACAACTACCTCTACCACATCCCCATCCACCTCCTATCTAAAGGTGTTATTTATTCATTCCTAACATCCAAGGAACATTACTAACAAATCCATGCTCAAGGGAATCATGTACATGTTAGCTATCCCTCCTAGGCCTATAATTACTAGCCTAGCTTTATCTCTTATAGTCAAATGCTCTAGTAGATATGGTAGGCATGATGCATCTACTGATCTCTAGAAATTGGGATATCCCTGCAACCAAGAAACAAATAAATATGTATTGGATCCTCCATGTCATGTATACTCATAATACATTCTTTTTAATAAAAAAAGCCTAAACTACGTTAATTTATTCATTTTTACCTATTTTTAGCCTACTCGGTCCGTTTTTCCCTTAGTCATTTTGATCCATTCTAGCCTTCTTTCATCATTTTTCATGGTTTTTTATACCATTTTGGTTCTTTGGTCAACCTAGTTTGACCAAAATTTTCTTAGTTTTGGCTTGGTTGACTTAACAGTATAAGTTAACCCTCTTCTTTTCCCTTCCCTAGTATTATGTTGTCATTTTGGACTTTTTTGATTAGTTAGAAAACCATACTAGGCTAGCAGTTTACAAAACCTACAAGGTTGGCACATAACTATTAGGTCGATAGTATGGATTATGTCCATTTTTAGCCTATTGGGTTGACTAGGTCAACCCAGTTGTTTTCACTACCGACCCCTTGCATTTTTCTCAAAAATTGTCTTTTTATAGTTTTATTCCTAATTGATTTAAACCCATTTACCTAATTATTTTTTCCTACCTATAAAATCTAATTTTGTTTCATTCTAACTTCTAGAATTGTTACAAAATTATTTTTTTCTAAAAATACACTTAATTCATTAAAATACTCCAAAACTAGCTTAAGCTTCATAGTTGCATACCTCCCCCTTGTCTACCTTATCGTATCTTCACCATCCTAGCTCGTCTAGTTTCCAAAGCTCTTTTTTTCTTCTTCACAAGTCAAAATAACCAAATGAATTATCCTTTCCCCTATTTAAAAACACTTTTTAGAATTCAAATTCTTTAATTATTTTCCTACATATTCCTTCTTTTGCTTATATCTTTATTTCTATTAATCCATTTTGCAAACCATAAAATGCATTAGATTCATGATGATGTATAGAATTTTTTCCATTATCATATGCCTATTTACCAAAAAAAATTATTTTTGGCTATTTTTTGCACTAACTTTTATAGGTTTGCCTAGTGTTACTCACATTGGATGCCTTCATTTCTCTTGAAGTCTACTTCTTTATCTACAACACTAAGGTAAGTACAGGTATGTGTTTTTCAATTATGTCCTTTCATTTATCTTATTTTCTACTTAATATACTTTAATTAGCATCAATGTTATGTGTTATCATGTTCCATTTCATGAATCACCATCCCTTTTTTTACTTACATGAGACGTGATGATATTCAAATGGGGTAATGTATACACATAATATTTTCAAATTTTGATTGATTACTGACACTTTGTATCTTGTAGGAACCCATCAAGTCTCAATCTCTCTAAGTGCATGCCTTAAAGGGTGCACTAGGAAAGGGGTGTGTACACCATTGGTTCTTTGTAAGATATTATCCCTTTTTCCACTTACCATCTACACACTTGTTTCCTAAAACCAATTACCCTAAGCTTATTATTATCAGTTTTACCCATTCTAATCATTTGTCATGCTTTATCATCCTTGCTCTTGCCTTGATCCTAATTTAGTTAAAGGGTCTAAGTAGTAAAATTAGTAAATAAATATGCAATAATTAAGCTACTTATTTGTGTAATTTGATTATAATTTTAATATTTATAAAAATAGTAATAAGGGAGAGAAAACAAGACTTAGAAACTAACTGAAATGGTTGTTATAACATCTAGAATTTACTATGCTAGATTGGGATAGTGTTACAAATTAAGATCTAGATTTCATTTTATGATTGGATAGGAGAAACAAAAAAAGGCACTAATGTCACCAGTGTTATAATCCACCTTTGTTGTTGTTATCTAAGAGACCTAAGCTTTTTGGGTTTTGCTCATTGTGGCTGTGTGACCCTACCTGTGAAGTTTCAATTGTCAAATGTCCATGGAACTCACTATAGAATAGATTTTGTATTAAACCCTAGACTTCTTTGTACTTTAAATAATTTTGAGAAAGAGTGGGTGGGTTAGTATGTGTAAGATTCACTGAACATGTATCCACACCTCTTGTATGGACACACTATCTGTATACCAATACTCTGAAGAGGGATCAAGCCATATGTAATTCTCTCACTTGATGTGTTTTATGAAATAGTGTGTATGAATATGTAAATTTTTAAATTGGGTGTGCTTAATGTGGATAGATATTGGTGTAAGGATTTGAATAAGTTTGTAATAGTAGTGTTTGGTTATATGTAGATAATAGGGTAGATTTCTTGAGTAGTCTTTCTTGTAATCGTGTTTGCTTAGTGATAATTACAAACCCCTTCCAAATGATCTTTGAATAGGATTTTATAGGGATATATTGGTCATGGGTTAAATGTGATCACATTAGGTAGACAAATAAAAGTATGGGAAATAGGAAGGAACTAACCATTGGGGCCAAAAATACACTTGGATAGGAGCACTAAAAGTGGACAATAGCGGCACTAGCATTATAGTCCATTTTGGGCACTATTTTCCTTAGGTAATGGGACCTAGGGGGATGGATTTGTCATGGAAAGAGTAGTTTGGCTAACCTAGGATCAATTCTGGAAGGATATGAATGGTTGGGAATCATTGAAAATATGCCTATGAGGGTTATAAAAGCAAGTAGGAGGGACCTATGGGTTAGGTGTCATTAATTATACTCAAGTTACCAATTTTCACATTTTATATGACTATATTTACCCCCCATTTATTCTAGTGATGCAACAAAGTTAAATACTAGGATAAAGGAAAAATAAAAAGCATACCTAAACTTACCTATAAGGATAAATCCCATGAAGTTGTGTGATCTTGGGTGTGCATATAGAGATCATGCTATAAAGTGAACATATAAAAGTGAAAATAAAGATTAGATCAGTTATTAATAGATATTCTATATCTAAAATAAGAACATATAAAAGCTAGGTAAGAGAGAGAGGAAAAGAAAGGAATGAATATACCTCACTAGGTATGTAGACCAATATAAAACCTATTGTGATGTTGAGTGATATTGGATGATGTTGGATATATGTTATACCGAGATTAATATCATGAATGAAGTTAAGTGCTTAATTCCCTAAAACTGGTTTAAGAATTCAAAGGTTATCTCTTTGACTCCATCATCACCCACTAAGTGTATCTATATGCTCATACATTTGTTGATCGATGTTTGGACTATGTGTCCAATCCCTTTGAATAGGTGTCTCAAGAATACAAAGTTTAGCTATTCATTTGGATCCATCATTGCCCTATAAAGTGAAACTCAGAACTGATATAGGTATGAAATGTGTGTTGTATGAGATGGATCCTAAAGGCCATGAATGTACTATGATCTAAAAATGTTGGTGTGGATAATCTAATGTAATATGGAAACTAGGCCACTCTTGGCCACTCTGAAAGATGGAGATTAGTATTGTATGAAAGCCAATATAAAATTGGTACACTAGGCTTATATAAAATCCATTCCAAAATATGGAACTTGGGATTATATGAAATCCAATCCAAAACGAATCCAACCACCTACAAATGTAATAAGTCACACAACTACTGAGAATTATTGGGTAATACTAAACTCAAAAACAAAAGAAAAGAAATGTGCCACACACATTACCCCTAATCACTGATGTCTAAAACATGGATTATTTTCTAGAAGTTATATCAATTATCATATCTAAAAATAGAAGTGAGATCCATCATGCCATGCATTATTCCCCCTATATCTAGATTTTTTTCAAAAAAAATATATTAAAAACTATTGATTCTAAACTAGTATGACTATACAAAACTATAGCTAGACCTATATTTCTCCCTACTTTTGTAAAGTCTATTTTTTATGTTGTTTAGATAGAAGTGCTAAAAATGGACACTAGAGAACCCAAAAATTTAATCCAATCTTTGAACTATTATCTTGGGCTAAATTTGATGACTATTTTGACATTTTCACTATCTGCCTAGTCTGTTCTATCTAATTTGATGTCTGGTTGTTTTTTTGGTTATTTTAAATGCTGATTTTTTTATTGGTAGGAGCTCTAATCTCTATGACAAAACCCCTATCTATTTTCCCATCTTTTATAGGTAGGAATTAATACCCTACAATGACTACCCTCAAAATAAATAGCCTTACAAGTGTGTTATGTTGCAAAGATACATGATATATCAATGATAATCGAAAAGATATCTCAAGATATAGCATGGTTTGTAATGAGAGATTTTTATATCAATAAGGGTATTCCTAGATATATATAATAATGTAATATCATGTGTAATGTAATAAATTAGAATTTCAAGTCTAGTTAGTTGTCATTTTTTAATTGTTAGTTAGCAAGGAGGGATGGAGCATGATGTCCATCATGTCATCTAAGAGAGAAACATAATGCATGATGTGGATCATGTAATTACAAACAATTGAGAATCAAACAAGAAACAAGCACATAAGGAAAGAAGCAATAAGCATACAAGAGTGGCCAAGTGGCCAAGCAAACAAGGGACATGGGCACATGTCACTCAAACTAGAAATTAAACATACAAGGCATGTTAAAATGCCACATACACATACAAGTGAAACAAGCAAGGTTGGTATGAAATCCATAATCACATAGAAGAGTACATGAAAAAGACATTGGAAAATGTCCTAAGGCACACATAATAATATAAGCAAAGGACATTGGCAAATGTCCTAAGGCACATATGGGAGAGAAATGAGAATTGATAAATACAATCACATCTAGTTACACAAATCAAGGAAGGAAATCATGTAAAGATTGTAAATTTGATCACATCTAACTAATCAAAGTAATAATTTTAAAGTATAAAAGACATGTAGTACAATACTAGGTATATGCTAAGAAATACATAAGTGTTATATACTAATGAAATGTCGATAAAGTAATCTATGTAATCATAGTAATTAATGTACATCAACATGATAAATAGAGTGTGTGGTGTAGCGATGACATAACATGGATGGTGTAGTCATCTAGAAGATGCCCCTAGTGGGTATGTATATCGATGTGTGTCTCAAATGTAGAAGTAGGATGCCCCTTCAATGGGTAGAGTGAAGCAATCAAGGATTTGGATGTTACTATACACACTCATATAATATCTAGTGAATCATGTTAATGTACATAAATCAACAAATAATAGCATAAAACAACAAATGTAAGTCTAGCATAGTATTAGAGATGTAAAGCATGGATGATGCATACAATCAATTTTTTTTTAGAATATTGAATTATTTGAATTTTTTTGTATTTTTGAAAGTTTTTATTGTTTTTGGAATTTTTTATATAACTATTTAAATTAATCATAAGGAATTTATGTATAAGAAATATTGAGAAATTATGTATAGGTAATTTTGAGAAGAGATGATACTAACTGATGAGTCTCATGGGAGACTCCCTATCATGGTGTCTTGTATCAAACAAAGGAATCATGCATGATTGTGAAGCATAAGGGAATGGATATGAATATGAATATGAATTTGAATATTTAGATTCATTATCAATATCTTGGAAATCATAATAATCAATATTATTTCACTCATCATTATTATCTTGATTTTGAATCAATGGTATGCTAGTGTTGAATTTTATTGTATTTGGATCTTTTCCTTTGATAAGTTGTGTCTATGAATTATTTTACTTAGGATGTTCAATAAATCCCAAAACTTGTTGATAAATATTATCAACTGCTAGAATAGGAGTAATGATGCCTTGAGTCTGCTTACCCCACCCTTGACCTTGATAATCAAACTATTGTAGATATTTTTAACCAAACCCATACTTCTTTGAAAGTTGAGTCTCATTTTTTAGAGGTATATTTGTATCTTTTTTATAATTTACATGTGATTATAGTACTACTTATTGCTCTGATTTTTCTTTTTGATCCTTTTGTTATTTTGAGTTGTGCTTTGGTAACCACTTTTGTACCATTTCTAAATTTGACCCTTTGTGAATGTGTTCATGTGTCACTATGGATTTCTTGTCTAATTTACCTTGTATAGGGTCCTTAATATCAATTATCTATTTTATATATTTATTCAATACCAAACATGAATCTGTGTGATGTCCATGCCTTTTATGATATGCACACTAATATCTAGATCTTCTCATTAGATGTAAAGGACATAGTTTGATTAACTTATATTTAATCATTTCCCTTATTACCTCACTTGAACTCTTATTTGATCTTTGAATCACTAGTTTTAGAGTTACTTTGTTGTGATATCTTGTTTTGATATGTAACATTGTTTGTAACCAATTGACTAAGTGAAGGTGCATATACATGATTGACACTAGGGTACCTTTGAGGATTTTGTATTATAATTCAATTTTCTAATGTTGTGATATTTTCATGTAATAGTTGATTCTGTGTTTGTAAATATAAAATTAACTTGATCATAATGGTGATTTGATCCTTTAAAGTCTCACAAGTGCAAACCAGAGTTGCTTTTGATTAAACATGTGAGCATATATGTTGAAGAGGTTTTGAAGCTTTAAGCTGCATGCATGCATTAGGAAAAATAGTATAGGCTACCTCACTTTTTTGAGGAGTGATAACATGGACCTGGTTAGAGGTAAATTAGCTACCACTCTCTTGGGTGAGAGGAGGATAAGTAAATTCTTTCCTAATACACAATAAATTATCATGTGAAATTAGAACACTATGTGCATCTATGTTATTCTTGAATGGAGTGCATGAATTAGTATCATTCACATTACTATAAGTAAGAGTAAGAGTTTTTTCATGTAGACATTATTTTATCATTATTTGAGATGTAGAGTTAAAAACATTAGATTGATCATTTGAACTATGTATTGGAAATTCTATTTCATTTATATTTTTATAATTTGAACATAGAAGTAGCAAGAGAGTTATATGCATCTAGGTAATAATCATGTATGTGGAATGAAATTCATGAAATTGGAGCTATAAGTTGTATAAAAATATGTTTATGAAGATAATTCCACATCAGAGATAACATATTTGGGATAAAGAGCATGGAATTGTGTATTAATGGATAAATAAATTTGGCATGTGCTATGACATTTCTAATATATTGAGCATGATAAAATTGAAAAGTTTGCCATGTGAGAGATAGAAAGTAAGGGGTAGAAAGCATTAATTATTTTATGAATGCATAAGAAACTTTGACATGTGATATGACATTTCTAATGTGTTTAGCATGATAAACATGAAATTTTTTCCATATGAGAGATATAAAGCAAGAGATTAAACCTTGTATTAAAGATAAGTAAACTTTGCTTTGAAGGAGAGGTATCTTTCTATGTTTAATAATGAATCTATTAACATCATCCTATATTATGAAAAGTAGGAATGAAAAAAAAAGTAATGAAGATTTGTATTAACATATGGTAAACTTCATCATTAATGTACATGATAGGACCAAGTATGGTCTCCTTATTATTTGCTAAAAAGGCAAGAAACATTTGAAAATAAGTGAGATCCATTTTTGTTTGATTATATGTGAAATATGATTCTAGATGTAAGGTGATACCTCAAGAAGAAAATAAGAGCTAGTACATGTAACTAGGCTTTTGATTGAAATTATTTTAAAAATTTACTATTTTTTTTAAATTTGATGTAAATTTCTGATTTAAATATGTAAGTAAAAATTAGAAAATACAGGAAAAACACTGGGAAAATATTAGGGCCTAATATGGGAAACTAGGGTTTGAAATTAAATTATTTTAAAATTATTACAAAATTTTAAAATTTAATGCTAATTTTTTATTTTATTATGCAAGTAAAAAATCAAAAATATATAAGAAAAATACAAGGAAAACACCAGGACCTAGTATGGGCAACTAGGGTTTAAAAGAAAATTATTTTAAAATTACTAATAAATTTTAAAATTTAATTTTAATTTATAATTTTATTATGTAGGTAAAAAATCAAAAAAATATAGGAAAAATCAATAGTAAATTTTCTCTAGCGTTTCTAGGGTTTTAATGCACAAAGTAAGTCAGGTTCACCAAATGAATTAACAATTTTAAGAATATTAGTGTATTATTCCTAATTTATTTAAAGGGTATGAGTAGTAAAATAAGTAAATAAATATGCAATAGTTAAGCTACTAATTTTTGTAATTTAAATATAATTTTAATCTTTCTAAAAATAGTAATAAGGAAGAGAAAATAAGACTTAGTTGGAAACGAACTGAAATGACTATTGCAAGGTCTAGAATTCACTATGTGGGACTAGGATAGTGTCAAAAATTAAGATATAGAGTTTGTTTTATGATTGGATATGAGTGATAAAATAAGACACTAGTGGAACTAGCACTTTAGTCCACCTCTACCTCTATTATCTAAGAGACCTGAGCTTTTTTGGTTTTATTCATTATGTCTATGTGACTCTACCTATGAAGTTTTGACTATCAGATATTCATGGAACTCCTTGTAGAGTATATTTTGTCTTCAAACCCTAGACTCCTTTATGATTTGATATTTTTTGAGAAATATGGGGGAATAGTGTGTGTAATATTCACTAAACATGTATCCACACCCCTTGTGTCGGCATGCTACCTACATACCAATACTCCAAAAGAGGGATCAAGCCATATGTATTTCTCTCACTTGATGTGCTTTGTGAAATAGAGTGTATTAAGATACAAATTCTAAAATTAGATGTGATTGAGGTGGCTAGGGACTAGTGTAAGGATTTTAATAAGCTTGTAATAGTATTAGTTGGTTATATGTAGAGAATAGGTAAGATTACTTGAGTAGTCTTCCTCATATTCTTGATTGCTTAGTGATAATTTCTAACCCTTTCCAAATGATCTTTGATTTGGATTTTATAGGAATATATTGGTCATGTGTTTAATGTTCTTGCATTAGGTAGACAAGGAGAAGGATGGGTAATTAGAAGGAATTAACTATTAAGGCAAAAAATGCATTTGGATAGGAGTGTCAAAAGTGGATAGTAGTGGCACTGATGCTATAGTCCAAGTTGGTGATATTTTCCTTAACTAACAAAACCTAGGGGGATGAATTTATCATGAAAAGAGCAATCTGGATGAGTTGGGATCAGGTATGGAAGGCTATATATGACTAGGAATTAGTGAAAATATGTCTATGAGGGTCATAAAAACAAGAAAGTGGGACCTATGGGTTGGATGTCATTATCCACACTCAAGTTACCAATTTTCACATTTTATATGACTACATTATTCATACCACCTAGCAATAGATGGTCAAACTAAAGGACTAAACCAAGTGGTTGAGGATATGTTACACATGTATGTCATAGATCAATAAATTATGTGGGAGGATTATCTCTATTTAGTTAAGTTTTTTTTACAACATCTCTTATCATTTTACAATCAAAATGGCTCCTTTTAAAGATCTAAATGGGAGTAAGTGTAGAACCCCTCTTAGTTGGGATAGTAAAGAAAATTGAGTCATTACTGGTCCATAATTACTACTATAATATGATGAGTAGATGACCATAATACACTATAATTTGAAGGCTATCTCATATCAACAAAAGAGTTGTAATGATGTAAAAAGGAAACCTTATGAATTTGTTATTGGTGAAAAAGTTTTTCTGTGTAAAACAACATAAAATTTCAATCAAGTTTGGGAAAACCACCAATTTGGATCCTCACTTTGTTGGGCCTTTTGACATTATGTATAATATTAGCCCTATTTCCTACTACCTATATTTACTACCTTCCCTGGTAATAATTCATAAAATGTTTCATTTTGCATTACTAAGTAAATATGTATTGGATCCATCTCATGTGTTATATTGGAAAAAAAATAGGTTATAGAAAATTAAAATATGTAGCTAGACCCATTGAAAATACTAGATCATTGTAGCATTAAATTGAGTAACCAATAAATTTAATAAGTTTTGATACAATGGGATCCACTAATTATAAGGAGTGCCACTTGGGAAAATAAATAGTTGTTTGAACAATACTATCCTTAGTTATTTTGATCTATCACTAGGATGACTCCTCATTAAGGGGAGGGGGATGTTACAATATGAATATATACACCATTTTATAGATTATTATATGTTTTGTAGCATATTTATATACTATTTAACTATACTTTCAAAACAATTATCTTGACAGTATTGTATGACTGGTAGATTAGCTAAATTAGTGATGATTATATTTTGATATGATAATTTCTTATTAGTTATTGTTGATGCTTGACTTATTTATGTAGCTATGGATTATCTTAAAAATAAGGTAATCTAATTATCATGATTCATTATTTATTTTGATTCATTTCTAATATTTTATACTACTTAGTTTAGTTATATTATTACCATACTATTTAGGTGTTGTTGATGTCATTTGTGGTTGTAGGTACATGTAAATAATCAAAGTTAGTGGTGGATTCTGACAATTGAGGTAATAAAGGATAGGGGTAGTGAGAAATTAGGTGATATCAACATAAGTAAAAGGGATAATATACATAATCCATCTTATTTTTTTCATCAATAGTGTGTCATGTTATTCTTTCATTTTAGTTGTGTTATTCCACTCACTTTTTTAAATTATCTTTTATTTATCTTATTATTATTATTATTATTATTCATTTTGACTTTGATCATCCTTATGCCTAACCATCATATGGATTGGTGTCTTATTTTCACCTACTTTATTTCATTTTGATTGTCATGGGTTGGACCACTTTTATGTTCATTATCTTGATGTTATTTTATGACCCTGTGATGGTGTTGGTTTAACCTCTTATTTATTATATTCACCTTTGTGTAGAAGGATCATAATATGTTTTGATAAGTTTTGATTTGTTTATTATAATTACCTATGTGAGTGGGGTCATGGGCATTTGACATTTTAAAAACAATAAATAAGGAGATCATAATGACCAAAATATTTTATTGATTGGCTTAAACAAGGCATGCTTAAATTTAGGGTAGATTTGGTTCTCCTCCCATAGTACCACATTAAGCAGTTAGGTGAGGGATATGTAGGAGAAATAATATAGAGGAAAGAGAGAAACCATATCAGGGAGAAAATGGTGGAAATTGTGAGTAATGGGGTTCAAAGACCCTACGAAGAGAGAGGAGGGAGAATGGAAAAGCTTTTTTCATGGGAAATAAAAATGAGAACATAGTATTTGAGGGAAAGCAAACAAGAGAGAAATAATAAAGTTAGAAAAAATCCATTAGAATTCAAGAGTGTAACATTTCTCACAATTAAGTGATGCATTATTTTAGAAAGGGAAAAGAATGAATATCTAGTTATTTATATTGGACGAGCAAAAATAAATTATTCATAGGGTCATGAGGATGCCCTAGGACTTATTAACAAACTTGTAAAGTTATAAATTTATTTATATCAATTAGAAATTTTTATTTTTATTTATTTTATAAAATATTGAGTATTCCAAATTATTACAGTTAGTTCATTTTTTAGGTTAAAAAGTTATGTCTGAAATCCCTCTTCAAATCATTGTAAAACCCTTTTATTTGGGGTGTAGATTTAATTATCTCTTTTGAGATCTTGGTCATTCTATTTTAACCTAGTTATGATTTTTAGTTGTACATAATCATTTTTTTGTATTTTATTTTGATCTTTTACCTATTATAAATACTTATCCAATTTGTTTTAAACTAGCGTATTATGTTTTTCAGCTATATAAAATTATTTTGATTGATTTTTAATTTGATATTTTACCTAATAAAAGTAATAACTTAAATGGGGTTTTATCCCAACATACTAGTGTGCCATTATTAGATGAAGTTAGTGTTTTTGACCTAGTGGCAAGAGTTTAAACTCAACTAGTTTTACTATTTTGTGTATCTTATTTTTTTAGACACCTGGGCAAAATAATTTTTCCTAGATATTATTATTTTTGCCTGTAAGTTTTAAAGGAAATTGACCCATAATAGGGTCAATTATAACATTTTTACACTTTTATGTACTTGTCAAAAATAATTATATGTCTATAACTAATTGAATGGCATAGGGGTATGGAATTAAATTTTGGAGTGTTTTTATTGAACTAGTTTTAGATGCAATAATATGTGAATATTTTACTTTTATCTCTTGGTTATCTATAATATTTTCACCTCATTAGTGGTGCTGGGATAATTTTTTGTCCATTGGTATGCTTAAATATATTTTTAAGGGTTATCCAATTTGATTTTATAATTAAAATTGGTACTAAAAACTCCTTCAAATAAATACAAGGACTTCCAATGCTAGTGTGACTATTTTAAGCTTGATTTTAATTTATGAATTTAATATCTATTAAATGTGTTTTTTAAGATGTGGTGTTAGTGATGGATTATGTGTCCCTATTTCTCATTCCCACATATTGAAATCCTATGGGCTAGACTCCACCACTCAGAAAATGGTTGGGGGTGGTGAGGGCCAACAATTAGGAGCCTCATAAAATGGATCGGTTCATATGAAGACACATATCTCAGTTGGATTCATCTGGTTAATTGACTTAATCTTAGTTGGTTTACACTTTAATAAAATCTCTGGTAGCATGTTATGATTAAATTTTCATTGCTTATTGTTTTTCCATAATACATCTTATAAATGCCCAACTATTAATTGTTTAGCATATTAGATAAAGTTGGAAACATAACTTTATTTAAAGCGTTGATGTATATAGATCTTTAATTAATTATTAATTTCTTTATTTTACATTATTATATTGTTTAGATGATTTGGTTTTATCAAGTTTAACTACATTTTATACTTGCTAAATTATAAATGTTCAAATGGATTGAAAGGCTAAGTGATTATTAGCATTAATTGTATTTCTTAGTGGATTACCTATGGGGTATATTTTAATTTAACTCAAGGTTATTAATTAATTGTGTAAAACATATTAAATGCTTGTTGGATTTATATAAAATCTAAATTTGTACTCCCTTATGTATTCATGCTAAGATTGTGATTTTAAATTATTTAATAGTGATTAAAATTAGGACTATACTTGGATAATAAGATAGCTTTTTTACAATTTATATATTCTTTTACATGCACGTTAGTATGAATCATAATGGGTTCATTATTATGTATTAAGAACCATTATGTTTGAGGTTTGAAGTATTTTTATGTAGTTGTGCATAAGTTGTTAATGTGACATGATTAAGCTTGTCATTGGAAAGATTTAACTTGTTATTGAGACTTCTTTGCCATTAATATTTGTGTGATTTTTTATATTTTTCCTTGGCATGCTACAACCAAGTATAATTTAGATTGAATTTAGTCATTAAATTAAAAATTTAAATAAATCAAGTTGCTTAATTTGAGTATCTTTCTTTGAGTTACCATTCTCTTAGTTTTATCATTGTAATTATATAAATTATATCATTTGCAGAGTGAATGAATATTGATAGTGTAAATTGTCTATTTTATATTGAATGTGTGAAGCACTTGGGTTCCTAAGTTGTGAATTAATTTCACTTTTAATAGATTAATAAATTACTATTTCTAATGTGGTTCATACTTCTTAGTTGATGTTCATGAACCAATATGTCAATGATGGAAGGTTACTAAATTGACACTATGGTTTCAATTCAACCTCAAGATATATATTAAAAAGGTTCATTTTTGTATTATATAGTTATTTAATTTTTAGAAGTTAGTTTAGCAAAGAGCATGTTTTCACTGAAAATGGAAATAGGCCTACTTAAGTATTGTAACTTGAACATGATTAATTTATTTTTTGGTGTAAATGGTTTTGATGTTATTAGAGGATTTATTAAGATACATTAGTAAATAATGCAAGAAATTAAAATTTCATAAATTAAATCTAATTAACTTACTTTTATTATGAGAAATAACTATAACTTACATATATAGCTAGTACTTATGGGTAATAACTAGCTGACAAATAGGCAACACTATGGAGATTTGATCTCTAAGTGACTATCTACAAGATTGTCTAGTGCTACCATGAGAGTTAATTAAGCATTACAGTTCAACGGTATGATGTTCACTTATGTGGAAACATCGATAAGTAACAAGACTATTGTAACTTAATTATATTATAACAACAAATTACTTGGTATAATATGCTTAGTGATAAGAGAAATCACATAGTATGATGATTCTTAAAGCTTATAGATCAATTATAATGATCTAAATCATGGATAGTAACAAATGGGATTTATACTTACACAAATTTTATTAAGTTCAATCATTTCAAAATCTTATTGCAATTCTATGAATTTTATAGATATACTTTTCAATTATGGTTATGCATAATAGAAAATGGTGTAATGGGTCCCACTCCTAACCCTATTTTATAACTTAAAAGTAACAATGCTAAAAAAATTTGGGTTATTTCAACAAATATCCTTATCTCTAAACTCTATTTTATTTGGTTTATATTCATATACAATAGAAGTATGTTGTTATCTTATTTCCATGATTAGTTTAGCTTATGTTATATTTTCATGCTATAATATCTTTAGTTAAATACCTCTTGGTCAAAATATATAGTTTAAATTCCTTTTATGTTACAATCTATAGTTTAAATATATTTTGGTTTTTTAGTAATGGTGTGTGTGTGTGTGTGTGTGTGTGTGTGTGTGTGTGTGTGTGTGTGTGTGTGTGTGTGTGTGTGTGTGTGTTTAGTTTACCTTTTTTACAACTTATATCTCAATTTTATTTGTTTTTTAGTTCCTTGCATAGGCTTCCTAATTATATCCTTGATCCCCACTTTTACAAACAAATATTTCTTATTTCCTCCACTGAATTTGTGGCATGGCCAATTGTATGTATGTTATATCTAATACGGTCTTCTCCCTTTTCCTATATTAGAGGATATTTATATTGTTATTTGTATATTCCCTACATATAAAGACTATTCATAGTATATCATAAATACTAAGTGATAAAGTGGGTTGCTTTAGGTTAGTCATTATTTAATTATATATTTATAATTTTATAATAATAACCATACACCACAAAAAACTATAATTTTTCAAATAATCCTTTCAAAATGTAAAGTTAATTGGAAAAATGTTTATCTTTCACTACTTTTTTTTATGTTGAGATTAATTAGAGAAACACATAAACCTAATTTATAAATAAAACCTAGGATTTAAACCTAACTTTTTCCTTGTAAAAAATATATTTAAAATTGGTTAAATAAAAATCATAATATTTAAATAAACAAAGAACTTGATCCATATCATGTTCATTATGAAAACTAGAAAAAAACTAGTTAAATAAAAAAACACAATTTTTAGTAAAAAATTAGTAATACAAATTTAAATACCATTTGAAAATTGATTCCATGCACTTGATGAGAAGGAAATCATTGAATATCTTAAACAATCCACTCATCTAATGACACATTACAAATATTTTTAAAGAATTTTAATCTCAACAAGCCAAATATCCATGGTGAGGTGAATCATAATTAAAACACACATGATTCAAAAAACCATCATAAAAAATCATCATATGTTTTAAGGATCTAAAAAAATATTTAAAACCTAATAAAAATGGTAAAAATAGTATTAAATATAGATAAGTGGCATAAATAAATGCATACTAGTGAGTTTTAACACATTTGAAATACACTACATAACAAATAATAGATATGTGTTCTATTTAGAGAGTGGTAACATGTATAAAAATATTTTGGTTATTTTATATCTAAGTGACCCAAAATAGATGAAAAATATGTGCCAATCATATTATGTAAAATATGGAAATAATGCACTAATTTAAATTTAAATTGATATTTAGATATTGGACTATTTGGAATTAGAATTGAAAAAGTAAGAGGGTATTAGTTTAGTTATATAATTTTAATCATTCATCATTCATGAGAGGCATATTTATACCTAAAATTCTCTATAATTACTCCATTCGATATTTAGACTTGAAACACAGTCTAAAGACCTATTTGGATGTTGACACGAGAATTTGACCCTTGTGATAGATAGAAATATTTGATTATTACCATTAGTATCCTTGTACACTATGAAAATATATAAATTGTAAGGCACCTATGCATCTACTACAAATTGATATTGTGTGTGTGAGTACCTTATATCATGTGTGTTGATGTTTATTTTATTTTTCCTTCCATCCAAACCTTAATTATCCTTTCAACCATAATATTTCCCTTAAAATATATTATTATTTTGGGTGGGATAACCCCAACCATTCCTCACTAAATTTCTAATAATTTTCTATGTTGAAGTACTCTAAATAGGACTCAAATCATATGTAGTTCTAAAAATTGTGTGTGAGATAGACATTATGGTTAATATAGAATATAATAGTATGCTTTGAATTTTGACACTTGTCACCTTTCAACTTTGACATTTCATATTCAAACTTGACTCTATGGACTATTTATTTAAAAAAATATACATGTATTCATATTCAATAATGTCTCAAGGGATTTCTAATTTATTCATCAAGTTTTCAACAGATTCTCAAGGTAATGTGAAAATGAGTATAACCTTATATTTTTATTTATAAAATAATCTTAGTTAATTCCTAATATAAATGACCCATGAAATATATCTAGGCAAGCCTAATGGAGACTTCCTAATTTGAAAAAATAGTAATTGAGTCTTCTTGGTCACTATCAGTAGAGGTACAACCATGTATTAAATGATATTGTCTAGGCATTACCAGTAGTTTCCTATAAGTGTATATTAGATATTTGAGATATGAAGAAGATATATCTAATATTATGAGATTTTCTTGTATATCCTAAGTTCATATTGAATATTTTTATGTGGAAAATAGAGGTGGCCAAGATAGTAGATGGGTAGACGGATAAAGAGAAAGTGGGATCACAAGTCAAATGTATACACATTGTCCAAATATATCAAATTTGATATTTCCAAAGTGTCTAATACCATATTTATGTGTCCAAATATACCCATATTTTAATATAATATTTAAAATTCTAAAATAAAATAATAAAATATGAAATTTGGTACTTGTGATAATTGTGCATAGTGTTGATAGGCATGACCAAAATGTCCCATTTATTCTATGTGAAACCTTCAATAAAAAAAAATTTATAGATTAATGTCTTATAATTTTAAGAAGTATAAATAATATGAAGCATTAAATGACATAAAATTGAAAATACAAGGAATGAATACACCTAGTGGTATGCAAACCAAGTTTCCACTTGTTGAACCTTTTTAGATAATAACATGGGATGATCATGCCCCAAGGAGATGAAACTATTGAAACCATAAGTTGAGAAATGTAAATGTTTCATATGTAAAATCTATATCTTAAAATAGAATTTTATGTTAAAGTGGAACCATAAAATGGGTTTTTTTGTATAAGTCTAACCTCGAAACAAGTTCATATGTAAAAGTATCAATTAATATAGTTGATTATAGACACAAATTACTTATGTATTACTATCAATCCTCATTTACCCTTAATATATATAATATATAAAATTATATATGAACAAAGTCCCTACCCAAATATGATCTAAATATTCTTCAAAATTATATAGAATGCCAACAAAACTATATCAAAACATCATAGAATGTCTCAATTATCCATCACAATCATGTAGAATGGCCAAATATGTCTCAATATACTCAGCATGACCCATATAAATAATATAATCTATCTCATTATGTGAAATGTTTTTTTTCATGGCCTTAATATTTGAAACATGACCATTGCAATCCTCCATTTTTATGTGAGGTATGAAGCCTATGAATCTCTTATCTCATCTAAAAGTTTTATGCACATCATGTGCTATATATAAAATATGATCATGTAAATATATATATATATATATATGATCATGATAATGTATTTCCTCATAGAGTTATTTTTATAATTAAATCACATATGAAACATTGAAATATGAGTAAATAGGCATAAAATTTTCAAACTCTAGTATATATATCAATTAAGAATGCAATGATAAGAATCAAAATAGACGCATGATTTACATCATGGAAAATTCACATAGTATAAATATTTTTAATATAAATCATGACCCCAATATCATAGTAACAATAAATTTATTCCATATAACATATATGTAACCATACACAAATAATTTCATGATCAATAAGCACATAAGCATATAATACATGGAATGACTTTGACATGACATAAACATGACATGGCCTTGACATGGACTAAAGGACCCTATGACACAACTAACTCAAACATGAAAATTTAGTCAATGTACTATAAAACATATAAAATTAAGTATATAACACATAAATGATCAAATAATGCCACCATCACGAATATTAAGCATGAACTAAGCAAGTAATGTGTAGAAAACCAAATTTGGCACAATATTTTTTACAATGTCTTTTAGGCACTTTGCATATATGGATATTAGATAAGATTTAAAAATTTAATGGGGTATGTATTTTAATTTTTAATTTTATATTTTATCTAACTTTACAACCCCCTTTTCCTACCCACATTATTTAATTAACCCTTTAAAATAGAGATATATAAACCCTTTTGTTGTTTCGAGGTTCTTTTGATCCTAAGATAGGATATATGAAAATTACTAAATACCATCCCTGTATCAAGTCCCCTTCCTAATTATCTTGTCATTTTGTCTTTTAAATTCATTTTTTACACATTTTCCCTTTTTAGTCATTGTTTTTTAATCCCCTTTAAGTTTTTTTATTGCATTTTGTGTACCAATAGGTTTTTAATTCAAATTCTAAGAAAATATTTTATATACAGAGTTGTTAGGAGGAATTTAAGAAAATCACTTACACATTTCCATGTCTATTCAAAAGTTATAATTGTTTGTACTGAATTAATAGATTTATATCTAAGAAATTATGACATTTTCATGTTTATGACAAATGCAAGCTAGGAGAAATAATAACTCATTAAATATAAATGTTCTAGAGTACACGAGGAGGACTCAAAATGTGCCAAAACATAGGTGAGTTCTGATCCAAATTGGTAATAGTCAGGTTCATTGTTTAGCTGACAGTGTTTGAGCGGTAAAGGAGATACGTATGGCTCATAATAAGAAAGGAGAACCAAGGAATCAGGAACCCAAATATTGCGAAGAGTGGAAAGAAAAAGAAGATGTCTGGAAGATACTGCAAAGAGGAAAGGTTGTGAGTTACATGGAACGGCTTCATGGCTCAAAACCCCATATCACAATGGCATTTTTCAAAAACTAGATGGATGATAGGGTTACCTTGCATGGCATTACAATGAATCTCACTGAGGAATTCATAGCGGAGGTGATGGGACTTCCAATGGAGGGAATAAAATTTTCAAAGAAAATAAGCATTTCCAATGAGGCTTTCTGCAAATTCCCTAAAACGGATGCTGAGGAGCAGCAACTGGAAAAAAGTGGAGATTTTTTTGAATTGGAGCAGATTAAGGGCATCTGGAGGGATGTCTTATGTTGTAGAAGAAGCAAAAGAGTCCAAAAATTTCACTTTGTATTCCTCAATCACTTCAGACACAAAGTAAGAATCTCCTTTCCTTTTTATTTGCATTTTTCTTTGCTCTAAAGTCTATTCGCTCATAGGAAAAAGGAATCTCGTCCCATCCTGCATGAGGGGTTAATTCTTATAATTGAACGGCATTGTAAGAATAAGTCCATTTTAAAGAATCCTTATTTAGGAAAATACAAGGACCTTAGGAGTAATAAGAAAGAAATAGTAAAAGGGAATGAAAAAGCTAAATTCAAACTCCCAAGTGTCAATAACCAGACTGCTAATGAGGAAACAGAGTGGGAAAGTTCTGAAAACACTGGGGAAGAGAGTCTGGAGGGAGATGGAGGAACAAAAAGTGGGAATTCAAGTTCTAGTGAGGAAGAAGAAGTGCAAGATAAGAATGAGAAAGGAGTCACTATAGGGGAAAAGTCTGAAAACAACAACCATGAGTCAGAGGAAAACCAGCAAGTGTTTGAGGAAATGGATAAAGATCTAGATGATCCTGCTGTGGACCCTGATTCAATTAATGAGAAGGAAATTCTAGTTCAGGTTGCTAACCAAATATTGGAAATGGGAGCTCAAGTAAAGGAAGTAAGTAACAAAAATGTAAGCTCGGCTGAAATTAAGGAACAAAAACAAATGGAAATGGAGGATTATATTGGAGAAGGTGGAAACAGTTCTAAAAAGAACAAAGAAGATTGGAGTGACAAAAGGTAGAATGACAAACCTACTAGATTGGTCAATTGTAAGGCTGATGCTACCCTTCAATTCGATTTATGGACGTATAAGGAGATTATGGAAATCAATAGGAAAATGGAAATAATGGAGGGTAAACAGGAGGTAGTTTGGAACAAAATCAATAACATGGAAAAGCAAATGAGGGATATTCCCATATAACTCAAAGAGTATGAGAACAACCTAAGGGAACTCATAAAGGAAAGCAGAATAAAGATGGAGGAGGTAACCTCTAGCATTTGTGCTGCTACGGTAAACATTGGCAAAAGAGCAAATGAGGAAATCAAAACTTTGGAAGGGCCTAGCAAGAGAACTAGACAAAGCTCAAGAAAGAAATCAATGCAAGAGGGATCTACGCAGGCGACTGCTGCCATCCAGAACACTGTTGTGAAAGGTAAGGAAGTAGTGAAGATGATATTAGAACTAGAAGAATAGTTCCTAGTTATTTTAGTTGGTTATGTTAGTTGGTTGTGTTTTCTGGTCTAGGTACCTAGTTTTTTGAACTTTTACTATGGATTTTATAGGTCTCTGTAAAACCTGAGGGCTATCTTTGGTTGTTCATTTGGTAGCTTCAGGTCTTTGTATGTTGGTTTTGTTACTTCGGTGAAGTAGGCTTTAAGCTTGCCTGTGGATGTTTCTGTTTTATCTTTCTCCTTTTGTTAAGGGTTTTAGGGTCCCTTCAAAACCTATTTTTACCTTAATCTAAAACTATATCTACATATCATTCACACACACATGTAAGTGGGAGAACTATATTTTATTTTGATCCCTCTTCAGAGCATTGTAAATATAATGAAATTATTTTTCATTCGATAAATATTGACCAATGTCAGTTCATCTCAATCCCTTTCATTTGATTATCCCTTTGTTATATCACAAGTGTTTATGTAGAAAACTAGGGTTTGATATTTTAGGTACATGTGCACATATGAAAAAGGTTGAAAAGGTGGAAAAGGACATTACTAAAATATCCAAAACATCTAGGAACGATTTATAATGTCACTGTCATAAGGACAAGATCAACCCATAAGGGTCAAGATTGACTAACACTCATTACCTGCTTTTGTTGATGATGTCCCAAGATAAAAATATCCAATTATTTGGTATAAAATAGTCTATCATAAGGATAGTATTGATCCATAGGTATAAATATAAATTGGCATTCCTATCGTTATTCTGATGATCTTATCCCAAGCTAATATTAACAAATTAGATGCTAGAAATTAGTCTAACATAGGGATGGTATCAACCTATAGGGTTTAAAATCTATTTACATTCTTATCCTTATTATAATGATATTGTCCCAAATAATAAATAGTCACCAAATACAAAAATTAACACTACAGTCACTCTACATACCTTTAGGCTAGAAACTTAGTCTACATAGATCAAGGAAATGAAAAAAAAGCTAAGTCTTTCTTGGCCTTCCTACATTTATTTATTACACTTGTTGAACTTGTATGTTAAAAGCTTTTTTGTTTTTTCTAAAAATTCATAGACAAATTATAATTTTTTATTTTATATCTAATTAAATATTTATTTTTTCATTAATCCAAATTTATATAAAACATATTGGTGTACCCACATATTAATCTAACTTTGATTTTAATATTTTAACTTAGGGTTAGCATGTGGGAGTGTGTTTTAGGAACAATTATAATTCTATTATATCTTTTAATCTTTGGGTTTAGAATTAATAACAATTTTACCTCTGTTTGAAACCTTAATATCCCTCATCCCTTGGATTTTATATTTTATAAAAACACTATACCCTATGATTACCCTAATGAATGTAATAAAATGTCTAATTATATTTCAAACCTTAATATTCCCCATCCCTTAATTTCAATATTTTATAGAAATTATATATTCTATGATTACTCTAATGAATGGACTAATGATGATCATTGTATGATTCATAACATTAATGATGTATATGAGGAATATGATTGTGAAGGCAATAATTATAATTTTGATTATGATGAAGCATATAGTGAGGAAAAATAGTACCATTCCACTTCTAAGATATAAGATCCTACCTCCCATACTCATTATTTATAAACCTATCTTAACCATAATTTAGCATAATATGCACATATTGTTAATTTTCATCTTAATACTCCCATGTTGTATGAATTATAATCTAAATATGATTTATTTGGAAAACATAACATTTGTATTTAAAATTTTCTACTACATTTAATTGCATTTAATTTTATAAAACAAGCATGCATACAAAAAAAAACAATTCATAAATCTCTTGACAACACTACTTTTACATGCATATATGTTTCTCATGATAAAGATTATGTCAATGTTATAAACCTTGATATTCATTATTATTCAATCACTTAAGATGAATAAAATATTATAAAATTTGAAATTAATTTTTATTTACTCTCTTTGGATGATGAAAATGTTTCACAAGATAAATGTTCTTATTATTTACTTTATTTTGATGATGAAAATGTGACAAATTTATGTAAACACTATTTCTAAATCATATACCACTTCAGTCTCGTACACTTGGAAAATACATATCATGGATGTACATTCAATTTCTAAACCTTCACACTACCAAAATGATTTTATACACTATCTCTCTATGTCAAATTTCTTATATTTTATTTTTACCAATGTTATTATAATGACTCAAACCTTTTATCAATATCATAATGTTATAAACCTAATTTTATTTTGTTTTTGTAAGTTATTAGCATGTGCTTATTTTTTAGCTTCCTGGACACATGCATCCTAATCAGACACCTATGTTGACATAGGTGTTCTATCCCAAGACAAGTGTTATGCTCCCTAAATTCATCAAATTTTAAAATGAAACATATCCTTATGGTTGACCTAAGTGTTTTAATGCAAGATATTATCCAAAAGGATTGGTGTGTGTGTGTGTGTGTGTGTGTGTGTGTGTGTGTGTGTGTGTGTGTGTGTGTGTGTGTGTGTGTGAGTGAGTGAGTGTGTGTGTGTGTGTGTGTGTGTGTGTGAGTGAGTGAGTGTGTGTGTGTGTGTGTGTGTGTGTGTGTGTGTGTGTGTGTGTGTGTGTGTGTGTGTGTGTGTGTGTGTGTGTGTGTGTGTGTGTGTGTGTGTGTGTGTGTGTGTGTGTGTAATATAATATAAATACTCATTAATTATACACTTAGAAACTTCTTACCTCTTAAAAGGTAACTTAAAAAGGCATCTAATTAAGCATTTAAGAGATAAAAACTTCACTATTTCCCCCTATTTTTATATTAGTCATAGGGATAATACATCTATTGGTCTAAAGTATTGAAAGAGCATCCCATGAGCCATGTTTGTTAAGTTACAATCTAGGTCACTCTATGTAATTTATTATCACATATTGTATCCTTATGCACACACAATATAACATGTAAAAAATAAATACATAAGTCTAAGGACCTCTTCAGAGTATTGGTTGTGTAGGTAGTACTCATCAATAGAGGGTTATTTAGGGTAACTCAACATGATGTGACCAATAATTTTTTTTTTGATAGCCACTATGAAGATGAAGAACTAAGGATTTACTATTTGACATGGAATGACATCTCATGATCTAGATCTGAGCACACTAGAGTGAAAGTGACATAGAACCTAGAATATTCTAGGTGGTTATATCTAGATCCAACAAGGATTATTTATATGACACCTACATATAGGTTGGGCATAATCATCAAGACAACCATCCAAGTTTGATGAAAGTGTCTAAGGTCACTCACATAAGTTATTAATAAAAAATTTGATGGATGTCTCAGAATCCACATCTAGTCTGATCATTTTTGGTTCTAGATCCAGATCTATATTAACATCAAAAATAGCTAAATATCTTATTTTTATTATCATTACATTATATAACATATTTTTAATTTATATTTTTAGTTTATTACAACATAATAAAGTTAGTATATGTTTATCTAAGTTTGTAATTTAATTGGTTTGATATAGAGATAGTTTATCACCCTTGTAACCTAGGTTATTTCTATCCATTTAACCCTATATTTCCCCATCTATATTTTAAGGTTAAAAATTTAGTGAATCCAATCTATAAGAATTCAAAATATTATAGGTCATTTACAAGCTTCCTAATTTTATTAAATTTGTTTCAAAAATTAGCTCTTTTCCAAAATCTAAAGAATACACCAACACAATAGATTATTCCCTAGATATTATGTATCTCTCATATCTTATCCTTATTTTGATAGTTAGAAAATTTTAAATGAAAAAGTGGAGTCTCTTCCCTTTTATAACCCTATGCAAGTTGGTAACTACCATCCATGTTATCACTTCTTCAAGTGGTAAAGAGGCCCATTTTATAGTGCCTATTGAAGGTAACAAACAAATCCTTCCTAAATCCCTAGATAGTATATGTATGCATATTCAATTAGAAACACCTATGGTTTGTGATTCTGAAGACATAAAATATTAATTTACCACTATAATCAAGTTGGTAAAAACAATATAAAAACTAAACCAATATTTGGACTTAAAGCATGCATCACTAAAACATCTATTTTTTCACATACAAATTTAAAAAATGTGATAGTAATGTCGTCGAATATTATACTAAAAGGGGATCATTTCAAAAATAAGTGTTAAAAGAAAAGACATTTAATATAATAGATTTACACAATATGTAAAATGATAATAGAAGTCAACGTGAGATTCTAAGGGTATTACTTTGACACAAATTGATCATGTTACCACCTTTAAAAAATATCAATAGAACATAATATTATTACCAATATCATAGAATGCAGGGGCATCACGCAAACCATTATTTGGCCCTAAACAAGAGGATAATCTACATAGTTTATACTAGTGATCCTACACTTGATACCTCTCACTTGGGGACATAAAGTCCCCACATATTCCAAAAATACCAATACACACACACACACACACGCGCGCGCGCGCGCGCGCACGCACACACACACACACACACACACACACACACACACACACACACACACACACACACACACACACACACACACACACACACACACACACACACACACACACACACACACACACACACACACACACACACACACACATTCAAAATTTACATGTTATATTATCTCCTTGACATACATGTTGTTTGTTTCATGTTAGTAGATAAAATATAATTTATTTTTATATAGAAAATTATTGTTACTTGCACAACACACCCTAATTCTTCCAAGAATTAGGTAACCTCCTTTTTTTTCCTTTTTCTCTACTCTTATTTATTCTTACGATTAATTTGGTATTGAAACCAAAGTTTCATTGGTGATATATCTCAATTTTTATGCCAAAATAGGACTTCAACCCATTACCATTAGAAATACCATGTCCATGCAAGTCAACTTTATATTTTACACTCAACATAAGATTGGAGTTTTGACCTCCCAACTTGCATTTGAATCCTATCTCTCTTATCCCTCTTAGCCTAATCTAGGAGGTCATTTGGATTTATGTTCCCTTGAGTATATTGAAACATGTCCTTTTATGATGACCAATTTTTAATAGTAAATTTTCATATACATCACTTGGCCTCAAAATAAAATTTTACTACACTTCCACTCACATGAAATTCATGTCTATCTACTCTCTCAACTCCATGCAACCACTTTGGGGGGTCACTTTTATTTCCATGCCTATCATACCTATAAGGCATATTCTATCATATCTACCTTGTGTATGTGGATAAGTTTCATGTTTTAATATTTGAGCAGAAATGCATTTTTGTTACACTTATCCCACTTGATGGGTATCTAGTATAGGGATTCTCTAGCTTACTCAAGTTTCTCATTTTTACTTGGAGGTTCATTTTTATTTCCATGTCATTTTGGCCTATATATATTACACCATATTTTCCATTTGGCTCATCTAATAAAGTTTTATTTGTTTTGACCTCCTCCATAAAATGACTTTTGGATCTTCATATCATGATTTTATAATCTCACTTTGCTAGGTAAAAAACTTATAAAATTCACCATTTAGGATTGGTGAGTTAAAATTTTCACACCTAGTTGTAATCATACTTTCCTAATCCATTTGTACTTATCTTTAAATTTATTAAGTGTCCTAGAACTAACTAGAATTTTAAAATTTTGATTAGGTTTAGACTTCCTTTGATTATTAGTACCTTTGATAATCATTAAAATCTCTTGATTTGGTTTACCTTAGCATATTTCTCATGCCCCTTACCCAGTCAATGTTTTTTTGTAGAATTATATAATTATTTTAATTTGGTTAAGGTTAATAGACCTAACCAAGATTCCAAAGCATGATTAGGTCTAGGGATATAATTTAGAATTAGGCCTATGTTGGTTGGGTGTTTTTTCAATATTAGAGTGGAAGAATTTGAGGTGGTAGGTAGTAGACTTGATCAGGGAAATTTCCCAGACTAGGTTGAAGCCTACCCACCCCTCAACTTTATAATATTAGTTAGGCATTAGATCGTAACTAGTTCATTGGGATCCTAATTTATTTTATCATGGTTTTCACCCCAAAGTCTGAATGGGTTTCCATCGAGGATTCTCCCTCCAAACCTAATGTTTCTCAAGATTCTACCCTCTCGAAACCTTGATAGGCATATGATCAGGATTTTGAGCCCCAAATCACCACCAAAAGGCCCAAATAAAATGTGAATCTTGTGGATTAGAATCCAAGACCAAATCAGGGGTCCCAAGCCCAATTAAGTCTTGGGACCCATAAACACATTTTTCCTACAAAATTTGAATTTTTAAACCTTAATGCAAATCAGGTATTTAGTTAGTTATTAGGTCTTTAAGCATATAAGGAATTTATCCTAGTGTTATTCAAGATTCTAAAACCTAATTAACACTCTAATTAAAAATTTTAAATAGTAAAATTTAATATAATCTTGATCCCCTAGAAATATCAAATAGGTCTATTAGGCCCATTTTTGACCTGTTGATCATTTTTTCACAATAACTTAAGCATCTAGAGTCTATTTTAAACCATTCACATTTCCATAAAGTTATTCAAGCCTAGATGCAATGATGTTTTTAATCTTGATTGATTCCTCCTAGTTAAGAACTTGTTTACATTTTTTTATGATAGTGCACTATTTGAGCTTGTTAATTCTCTCTTTTGACCTATTTTTGGTCTTGTTTCATAGGTGAGTAGTGAAATTTAAGGGATTTGGGAAGAGGATGAGGTATATATAGCATTAATTGTAGTACCTAAGTATTTTTAAGGAAAAAATACTCCTTTTTGGAAGGCCAACTTGTTAGGTTGTGGAGCTAAAAGCTTCACCAGGATGCGAACAGGAGGAATTACTGAAGTGTCACAGTAACCGGCATCGATTAGGAAAACCAACGTTGGTTAGGAGTGGACAAGAAGTTGCTAACATCGGTCAGGGATCGGCCAATGTCGGTCACCTCTGGACAAATGGACCGATGTCGGTTGCCTGTGCGGTTCTAGAACTGCGAGTTGATGAACTGTTAGTTTAATGAACTAGTTGTTTGCATGTAAAAGACTATTTTTGGTCTTGAGTTACATGTCTAATTATTGTAATTAGGGTCTAATTATTATATGCATGAGATCTATATAATAGACTCATGGGCTGTATTATAAAGTGTGCTAGATAGCCATTATGCTTGTAGAGAGAGCAAGAGTAGCTCCTCCTAGTTCCAAAGGGGTGTTGAGTGTGTATGATCAGGGAGAGTTGCAGGTTGTGGAAGTTCTAGTAGAAGAACCATCGGGGTACTGGTTGAAGAATCATTAGGACTTGGTGAGGCAAGGACAAGGGTTCTTCAGGGTGTAGAGATATCTACATGGTAAGTAAGGTCTATTGATTTGCAAGTTGTTACAAGAGAAGGGAGATCTACTTGGAGTATGGTTGTTTACTTGGTGTACTAGCAGCATTGTTACTGACTGGTGGAGGTAAACAACAACTCTATGTTTGATTTTATTGTTGTGACCATAATTGAGAGAGAGAACTGTTAAAGGAGAATTACTGGTGAGCCCTAGAAGTGTGGGAGCTCTAGAGGTGTGGGAAGAAGAAGTGTGGCATCTTCTTTATTGTATTTTCTTCTGAATGAGTATTAATACAATTGGGTATTGTCTCTCATATTCTGTGTTGTTTCATATTTCTAGTTACTTATCATTCTGGTTAAATTCTGTGTTTAGTTGCTAATACAAAGGTAATGAAGTGTGCCCTTAGTGGGCAGTAGATCCTAACACAACTCTTATATATTAGTTTATTTTAACCCTCAAACGGTTGGATTTTATTATCCACATAAGATATTTAGGTCCATCCCTCTTTTATTTTTGTAATTTTAATTCTTTATTATTGTTATTGTCTCCTTCACCTCCTCTCCTATCATTATGCTATTGAAATTTTGAGAGAATTATTTTAATAGACTCTGAATTTATTTATCAATTAATGAATGTTGATTAATTCAAGACTTAATATTATTTGCTTCCATTTACACATTTATATGGTGGAGGTTGTTATTATTTACTTTTTTTTTTCCCCTAGAATATTTCATTAGATTGGATTCAATTGTGCATATATTGATTGGTTTAGTAGTTAGTTTATGGAGTGACTGTGATCATGATACCAAAGTTGCCATCATTATTTGTAGGATTTTATTCTCCTTATCTTTGCCCTCTCATTTATCATTTTTTGTAATCATTTGCTCACTTAGGGTTTTATAGAAATATATGGTTTAATTAATATAAATCTTTTTATATTTCTCCATTTTAATTTTAGTATTTTTGAATAGTTTAAAAATAATGGAATTTTTATTTGATCGATAAAAGATGGGTTGAAGGGGCTCATACCCATTACAAAAGAGAATCAAAAGATAAGTAGGAAAAAGAAAAACAATGTAGTGATATAAAAGGGATAACCCAAAATATTATCCAAAATACCACTAAACATTAGCCAACAGTCAGCCAAAAATCCAAAAATAAACCTAAAGTAGTAGGGAGAAATAGAGTTAGTTTGATTCAGAATAAGCAGCTAGTTGCTTATTCACTATATTGGATTTTTTGTTGCATTTTCCTCTAGTCTAGATTCCAATGAACTTATCCTTATCCTTCTCTAATTTCTTCCTTTTGGATTCCAAGTGGAGGTATCCTCTTTTATATTCCTTAGAAACCCAAATGTCCTCCTCCTCTTTTTCCTTCTATGTAGATTCATCTCTAAGGGTGTGGGTCTCAAGGATCTTGCCATTGTTAAAATAAAATTGTTAACATAGATAAAAGTATAAGCCTCTCAAATTCCTATGAGATTTATTTACATATAATATTCTAGATTGAAATTTTAGTGTGGAGTTTAAAAATAATGGAATGAACATAACAAAATAAAATAAAATAACACATTCAATAAAACACTAAACTCTTGATTTTAAAACTAGGCAACACTCAATTGAGTGGCTTTTTTCCTATTTTTAACACTTGAATAAAACATAACCAAATAAAATAATAAATGCACCACATTTTACATTTTTTAAGTGATTAAAACCCATTAAAACAAGGTTAGAAGTTTGGAATAGGTGAACCAACAAAGGCCCCTTGAAATGGAATGGTCATAATTATCCATTGAGTGAAGATTAGTGTGCCTAGACCAGGTAGATATAAACCTTGGGGATATTCTCCAGAATATCATTTCAAGAGAGGTGAGTCCTAAGATGAACCAAAAACTTTGGCACGTGCTAAAAGACACATCAACACAAATGTGATTCACACATATTTTGAGTGTGATCTAGGGATACACATATATACATATGATCTATGAAATTTCAAATGTTGGGACTTCCCTCTACTTATTTCATGTCGGCATTGGGGGCATCCACTTATTTAATCATGATACATATAATTTTTATCCTTAGATGATCATTTTTTATTATCATATTTGAGCTTATATACTTATAAATGCCTTTATCCATGCTTATATCTTTCATAATATAATTGATATGCTATGTACTTAATATTTTTTGATAACACATAATACCCATGGGCTAGTATGTTATGTCATGTTATTTGATTGTTTTCTATCTTTTCCTTTTTCAATTCCTTGAGTGTGTTCCTTACTTTTTATTCATTCATTGTATTACTTTTTCAAGAATTTAAATATGTTCCATTGATTATGGCCCCCTTGCCTATGTTTTTATATTGTGATATTTATATATGTCATGGTTTTTATTATGTTGACATTTGAATATGTCATTCTTTACTTTGTGTACATTTGACAAAGTCATGTCTCTTTGATTGTGCAACATTTGAACATGCCCCTTATTTTAGGTCTCCTTGGACCATTATCTACTTATTTTATTTTGATTTCTATTGTGTGTGTGTTTGATTACTTATTGATCTTATACTGTTACTATTTATACATTTCCATTATTCACTTCATGAATATTAAGACTTGATGTGATCACATTTTACATATTTCAATGATATATATACCTATACATGTTTTTTCTATATTCTAAATGATACATTCAAAATTTACATTGATAGATTATCCTTTTTAGGTAAGGTAACTACTAATTATTGTTTCTCCTCAAATCAAAAAGGGGGAATATTAGTTAGTTCATGTCATAAAGACTTGGATTCCACATGTTTTCATAATTCATAGATTTAGATGTACATTGGGGGAATGTTTTGGAAACATGTTACCAACACTCATATCATTTCTTAGTTTCAAATATACAGTGGGGTATGTTTTATAACCAAGTTAAACACACTCATACTAGTTCCTAATTTCAAATATATAATGGGTGCATGTTTTGAAAACATGTTCTCCACACATACATACTTTTTAAATTAGACAAAATTCATAGTTATTCATATACACATTTGTTTTAGAATTTTACATTGGTATCATTGTTATACCCAAGTTTTAGTATGAGACATAAGATATATAAAGGGAACCTAAAATTGTAAAATCAAAATTAGTTTCAAAGTTCAAAATACATTTATGGACTTTAGGTCACCAAGTAAGACTATTATGGACCTATTAAGACAATCTACTGCAATAGTTGGTTCTCTTTTTAGTATGGTTGAGGTGATTAAATCACTAAATATTTCCAAGTTTATAGGATGGAATTTATTACATCATCTAACCTCACCATATTTATACTATGAGTTGACTTGGTTCACTCATGCTCACTAGGTTATAAATATGATCAGGCTGTGTGGTTGAGCTAATCTCAACTTTCGGGTGCCAACTCACATTTTATCTAAGGTTGGGGACATGTGTCATCCAATATATATATATATATATATATATTTATTCACTTTACAAATTTTATATTTGTCTTAATATGATCTTTAATGCTTCATAATGATATAACTTTTCAAATCAAATTATCAAAAGGCAAGGCATTTATATCGATACATAGGTGTACTCCTAAACATATCTCTCATTAAATATTCAATTATTTCAATGATTTTGATTTTATATTATATGCATTGATTATATGCTATCAAATACTCTTGGTTATAGGTTAGTCACTATAAAAGCACTCAAGTTGACTCAGGTAAAGACAAGGTGTGTTATACACACCAAGTACACATTACTTTTCCTTTATACTATAAATTTCATTTATATATTGGGGGGGGGGGGAATGTAGACATTATTTTTAAATTATATAACACCTTAATATTGTACACTTTAAAAATGCATATCATAGATGTACCTTCATATTATAGACCTTTCACACTAATAAAAGGCTCACATACACTATCTCTTTGTCCCAAATTTATTATCTCTTAGTCAAACCAGTGTTATTTTGATGACTAAAACCTTCTATCATGATTATAATGTTATAAACCTACTTATCTTTTGTTTCTACAAGTTCTTGACCTATGCTTATTTTCAAGCTACTTGGACATTTGTATCCTAATTAGATGTCATTATTGACACAAGTTTTCATTGCCTTAAAGTCATCTAATTTGAAAATGAAACATATCTCTATGGTTTTTCTAAGTGATTTAATTTTAGATATTCTCCAAAAGGATTGGTATATATACAAGATCAAACATTATTCATTATTCACATATAAACTTCTTACCTTTGAAAGTAAACTTAAACAAGGTATTCAGCCAAGCATTCAAGTGAGAAAAACTTCCCTATTTTCCATTATTTCCATATCAGTCATAGGGAAAACACATATACATGTATGAAGTGTTGAAGCATTGAAGGAGCATCTCATGAGCCACATTTTCTAAGTTACAAACTAGGTCACTCTATGTACTAACTTATCACACATTTCATCCTTATGTGCACATGATCCAACACATAAGGGAGAACATAAGTCTAAGGCCTTATTAATATTATTGGTTATATAGGAAACATTCATTGATAAAGGGCACATTGGGTAATCTCAACATTGTGTGCCCATTAACCAATTTTTTCATAAACTCTATGAAGATGAATAACTATGATTTTGTTATTTAATAAGGAGTGGTAGCCTATGATCCAAATTTGATCACACTAGAGTGAAGGTGATAGAGAATAAAAAATATTCTAGGTTGTCACATCTAGATCCAATAGGTACTACATACAAGATACCTATATCTATGTTAGATAGAAGTGCTGACATAACTATCCGAGGTCAATAAAAGTATCCTATGTCATATAAGTGTTTAATCCATATTATAACGATATTCCTAGAATCCACTTATAGTATTATCTTTTCCTAATTATAGATCCATACATGTATTAGCATCAAAAACAACTATCTTATTTTCATTATCATTACAATATCTAGAATAATTTTTATTTTTAGTATATCCCAACATAATAAATTTAGTATATGTTTATCCAAGTTTGTAAATTAATTGTCTACTATAGAGATAGTTTATCACCCTTGTGCCCTAGGTTGTATTTATTTATTTAACCCTAAACTCCGCAATCTATATTTTAAGGTTTAAAAATTTGATTTTTTTTTTTATTTACTTTCTCTTATTGGAATTTGATTCTCATTTGATTGTGTTTAAAAATGGTACAAAATTGGAATTTACTCCTTTACTTTCTACTAATGTTTAAAATATTATTAAATTTGAATGTTATTCTCATTTATTTCTTTAGATAATAAAAATGTTACAAAATTTTATTGTTATTCTCATTTTATCTCTATAGATAATAAAAATGATACAAAAGAAGATTGCAATTCTCCTTTTTTCTCTCTAGAAGAAATAAATGTTATTCATTATTTCTCTCTAGAAATGCAACTAGATGTACATGAGCATAACATTGTTTTATCTCCTAACAATTAATTAAATAGCTAATTTATATATATAAATCTTCATGACATTCAAAATGGTATAGTCTTTTATATACAAACATCATGTCACATGAATGATCCTATATGCAATGTCTATAAATTATGTAATGATGTGGTCTTTGAATGCAATGATAATAGTGACTATTCCCTCATTCATGTGTTTCAATTTTATGGTATATTACAACCCATGAGTGCACCTTTATAAACAAAAATTATTATTACTAGTCATATTGTATATATGATGAATTCTATTTGAGACCTTTAAAAGCAAGTGTTGAATCTTAATTTATAATTATTGTCTTTTCATGCTAATATCATTCAATATCAACATATTACATGAAATGTATTTGAGTATCCTTATCCAATAGATCTTTGCATGCCTATTATTTCTCTTTTTGATGGTCATGAAGACCTTGCAAACCATTTAGCATAATATGCTTATTTTTTATCATTAGATAAAAGTTGTATGCATAATGTTAAATGATTTCCATATAATATTAACACATGATGCTTGTGATTAGATTTAGTATTTTTAATGGCTATGTACCTAATTTAAAAAAATTAGAATACATATTCTTATCATATTATCATAAACATGAAATGCTTAAATCTATAATATAATATTTATAAGGTTTAGTGCAAGGTGAGGATGATTCCATTAGATATATCACTATCTAATTAAATAATGATTTAAACTCTTTGAAATATCAACTTTAATATTTGTAAATATAATTCATACTCAATAAGGGACTTATTTCTCCACTAAAATTAAGATAATTAAAAAATACTTACATTTATTTTGATATTGTGTGTGTGTGTGTGTGTGTGTGTGTGTGTGTGTGTGTGTGTGTGTGTGTGTGTGTGTGTGTGTGTGTGTGTGTGTGTGTGTGTGTGTGTGTGTGTGTGTGTGTGTGTGTGTGTGTACATGTGTGTGCATGCACACACACATATGCATGTGAGTTAGTAATAGATAATATATATTCCAATGCATCTTCTCTAAAATAAAAAATAATAATTTTAAGATAATTACAAAGGAAAATAATTGATAAAAGAGGTTCATAATCCATCTCCAATACCTTCTTATAAACCAACATTTAATATCAAGGGAAAAAAGTAAAGTTCTTACATAAATGAAAAGAATTAGATTATAGAATAGAACCGACAATAAAATTATATACTTCTACTAAGAGACAAAAACTTTGGTTTGATCACCTTAGGAATTTACCACATCATATCTTACATAAATTAATAAATAAGTAGTTAATTAATCTTCTTTTGAATTATTATCATCCACCTCATAGATTTGAGAAGATAAAAGTTCAACCATTTTATGCTTATAATTATATTAATGGGTATCATGATAATTAATTTTATGATTTGAAACAAAATTTTACACAAATTATTGATAGAGGATTTATTAAATTTTAGAACAATACAAGAAGGTATTCTTCTCCCATTTATTTTAGTCATTATTCAAAAAATACTAAAACATCCTTATACATTCTTAGCAAGAAACGAATGTTCTATCAGACTTTTTTGAAATAAACCACTATAAGAAGTATTTTTACTAGTTAAAATTCTACCATGACTAATTCATCCCAAGATATTCCCACTTGATAACCATCAGTCATTCAATTTTTCAATAGAGGTGATGCTACAGTAGGTCTAGTCAATGATGCTCCAAAATTTTATGTTATGATTTCATCTATATATTCTTAAAAATAATGATGGAAGAAAAAAATAATCAAGCATCTATGGAATAACTAAAAGTAAAAATCAACAAGGTAGTACAATTGTCAAAAATGAAACCACTTTGAATTATTCAATAGAAGATCCACTAGTTAGATTAAAATTATTTTATTTTTCAAAATAGTTTTGGAAAAAATAGTGTTTAGTTAATTCCATTCCTCTCTCTCTCTCTCTCTCTCTCTCTCTCTCTCACTCTCTCTCTCTCTCTCTCTCTCCTCTCTCTCTCTCTCTCTCTCTCTCTCTCTCTCTCTCTCTCTCTCTCTCTCTCTCTCTCCTTCTCTCTCCTCTATATATATATATATAGTCTTCATGGATTTATAAGGGATCCTCCACCTAAGTATGGTAAATCCCTACTCATTTTTATGCCTTTGATCAATAATAATACTATATTTACATTCTTGTATGATTATACTTAGTGTGTATGCATGTATAGTTGATATTATTAAGTTATTTTCTTAGTCTTCTTTGACGTGTCATATTATAACACCTATATGCAGTTTGAAAGCTTCTCTTGTAGGTCATGTGAAGTGTTAAAGTGAAGTTTAATGGTTGAGTGTGGTTATATATTCATTAATTTTATTTTAGACCTATTTATTAGTCTTCCTATCCTAAACATAGATCACAAAATCCAAATTGAAATTTTGATGTAATAGATTTAGATTGGGAGTAGTGCATGTTGAGATTAGTCTCATGGTCTACATGTGCACATATAGCTAGTTGACAGTTGTCATTCACTTTAGTGTATCACCTCCCTAGTTAGGTTTCTTTCATGTTATCCATCCCCCTTTTCCTTACAAGATATTAGTGTAGAGATGTGAGCTTAATTAATACATCAAGGGGAGATAGCCCTATAATCTAAAGGTTTAATCCATTTATAGGTCACAAACAACCTAAGACTAATCCCATTTTATAGATCAATTGAGAGGGATTGAATCACCCTCTCAAGGGTGAAAATTTGAGATACAATAGTTACTTATGAAAGTATGTAGTATAATAAATATTTTATTGGTTATATGAGTTCATTTTTTATATTAAATGAATTAATACAGCTGTAAATGATGACTAAGATTCTGAGTAAAAGAGAATATTATCTATGTAATTCCATTGGTATAAATTAAGGAGAAGGTGATTGCATTTGGTTTTTTTAATAAAGATCATACATATATGTTTTGAAAAAAAAAAAAAATTCATAGTTTATAACATTTTAAATGGCTATAAATTAAAAGTAAAAAAGGATACATTATTCTATCTAGATTATAATGATACTATCACCTTATTTTAGTTTGCTCTTATTTTATATTATAACATGATGAAATAAATAATGGGAATGTTTTAAAAGGGTAGTTATAATCTTAATTTATGTTATAAGATATGAGATAGTCATGAGTCATTTGTTTGATTGTTTAATGTCATTTTGTGTGTGTGTGTGTGTGTGCACTTGCGAGCATGTGTGCACGCACGTGTGTGTGTGCATTTGTGTGTGTGTGTGTGTGTGTGTGTGTGTGTGTGTGTGTGTGTGTGTGTGTGTGTGTGTGTGTGTGTGTGTGTGTGTGTGTGTGTGTGTGTGTGTACGTGCGCACGTGCACGCACGTGCACGCATGCGCGCACACACGTGTGTGTGTGCATGTGTGTGTGCGTCCATATGTTGACATAGACTTAGAATAATATAATTTATTATTATAATCTTCTATACATAATTAGGTTGAATATAATTTATTGAATAAATGAACATTACTCTTATGACTGAGTGAATAGAATCAATAATATTTATGATTATTATTGGTTGTATCATTTTTTTCTTTCTAGGTTAGATATGACAAAATATGTATTATTTTAATTTGAATTTTTAGTTATGGATAACTAGAGATAGTTATATGATGGTGCCAATAGGCAAATCATATACATATCCCATGTTTTGTGTTTTAGTAGAAGAGAGATTCTTGTGAGTGGATTTGAATTAGATTTGTCGATCTAATTTATATAATGAAAACTTTAGTAAAAGTAATGTTATACATGAGACTTTGTCATCCCACAATACTTCTAGTTTACATGTCTTTATTGATATCATTTATATAGAATATTAGATTCCATGGTCTTTATGATTGTTCCTTGTAATAGTGATAGTACACATACAAATTTTGATTTATTTCTTGATATCCATAGAGTTATTATTTATGGCTCTATGAAAGGTAGGGCCACTCCTAGTGTGAAGGTGTGTGAGAAACTATTGGTCTATTGTTGGATATAAAGCTCTAGGATGATGATCTCACTCTATTACCTAAATCAACATTTTGAATTATACTCAAAATACATTATTGGATCATTTAAATGTTTATAAATCTCATTTTTTACTATTTTACTGATTGTATTATATATTTGACTTTGTAATATAGTTTAATTTATTATTTGATAGATAATTAAACACAACAATGGCTATGTAAATTATATAGTATTCTAAAATTATAAACAAGAGTGGTTATAAGCTTATTCATAGTTAAAGTGTGGATTATATCAATATATGTTGTACATAATTTCATCTACTATATTTTGATTAAAAATGTTTATATTGTAATCTAATTTGATTTTTTGAATACTATATGGATCATTCATTAGTCAGTGGGTTAACACATTATATCATTTATTGCTTTAGATATATTTAGTAGGAAATAAATGTTAAATAAAATAGTTATAAATTATTTAATAGGTATTCTATGCAAATAAAAAAAGTTATTAGCATAATTTTTGGTTAACCCAATGGGTTCTTAACATTGTGGTATTAGAACTTAAGGTTTAGATGTTGAACCTGATGTGTCTAATCATAAAAATATTCTCTCCCATTTTAGAAAAATGAGAATGGCACAAACTAAATTAGTTGGTGAGGAAACTTTAAATTCAAATCCTTAAGATAATCTAAATCAACTAGTAACATAATAGATTTCAAAATTTCTATCATGAATGAGACTAAAGATAGAATAATAGCTTTAGAGTGAGAATTTCATAGACCTGAAGAGGAAGAGGAATAGGAAGTTCCATACGTATAATCTAAATAACATGAAGTGCCTTAGGAGTAGGGATATAAGGAAGGTTAATAAGTGGATAGAGCTCAAGTATCTATAGATATTGTGCATGACATGAAGAAAGTGAACCCACCCAAGTTTGATCATATGGTTTTGGGTGATGGGACTAAAGCTTGGCCCATAGAAATGGAAAAGTATTTAAAAATTCAAAACTACTCTAAATTATCTAAGGTTATTTTGGGAGCTTACCAATTAGATAGAAAAACAACAACTTGGTGGGATAACATGAAGCTTAAGATGAACCTTGATTACACTACCACCACATGGGATAAGTTTGTGACTCTTTTTAGATCATGGTGGTTACCTTAGCTTTATTTATATCAAAAATTGATAGATTTATAGAATATGAAGCAAGGGGATTTGTTAGTGAATGATTATTGGGATCAATTCACAAGGATATTTAAATATGTCCCATAGTACTAGAAATATGAGTGTTTTTAGACTAGGAAATTAATCATGGGCTTGAAATGCCAAATTGGGTGTGAAGTTGATGTGCATGGACCATCCACCATGGATCAGGTTTTTTAGAAAGTAGTCAAGTAGGAGTAAAATATAAAATAACTAATAGAGGTTATAGAAAATTTTAATAATAAGTTTGGTAGGTCCAAGACACCCTTCAATAAAAAGAACTATAAAGAGAATGGTAATTTGAAGAACTAGTTCAACAATTAGAATACAATATTTAGTAATGCTTATGGAAATATAAAACTAGGAAATAACTTCACCAAAGGGTTCAAGGGTGAAAATTAGGATGAGAGGAAAGGGACACCAGGTGGATGCTTCATTTTCAAAGAGACCATTATTCTAAGGATTGTCCTTGGTGGAAGATAGATGGTAGAAAAAAGAATACAAATACTTCTACATCTCAACAGGGAACCTTTCAAAAACATATTCACACAATCATGGAAAATTGCTAATCACAATTACACTCATTTTTTTTATAAAATTATTAGGTAGTTTATTTGGGTATCCTATTACTATTTTGATAGATACAAGAACTAAATAATGTTTTATTTCTCCTAAAATGTTAGGTAAATTATCTAGGAAAGCTAGTTTTATGGAAAATACTTGGCCATTATAGTACAAGAATGAGTCTAAGGTCAAGGTTGAAAGATTTATTGTGGAAGGTGAGATCAAATTAAAAAAATTCATGATGGTTTTTGATATTTATGCAACAACATTAGGGTCATATTATGTGACATTAAGAGTGAATTGGTTCTCTATGCATAAAGCTAAAGTTGACTATTTCCTTAAAAAGGTTGAGTGTTTATATGATTTGGGAAACCAAATCTAGATCCAAGGAAGTCCAAGGATATTAAATCTAAGACAATTTTTAGACATTTAGTTGAAAAATGCTTAAATAAAGGAATTTCAAAATTTTCTAATTAAAATGGATAAAATTTGTGAAGATAAGGAACCCACTTTGGAAGACTATCCTTTTCTGCAATAATTTTAGGATATTTTTATAGAAGAGTTACCAGGAATACGTCTTAAAAGAGAATTTAATTTCACCATTGATATAATTCTAGGGTGTGAACCATAGTCTAAGGCACCATACATAATGACAAAAAAAGAGCTATTTGAGTTAAAAGCACAAGTTTAGGAGATGTTGGCCAAAGGATTTATTTGGATAAGTTTTTCACCATGGGGTGCACCCATAGTATTCTAAAATAAGTACATAACCCTTCATTTTTGCATTTAATACTGCATACTTAATAAATCAACATTCAATAAAATATACCATTTACCTCACATTGATGATCTTTTCAATTAAATAAGTGATGAAATAGTCTTTTTCAAGATTTATATTCATACAAGTTTTCATCAATTGACTATTCAAGAAGAAGATATTATAAAAATAGATTTTAGGACTTATTACAAGCATTATAAGTTCACAATACTTATTTTTTTATTAATGAATGAACCTAAAACATTAATTAATCTCATTAATAGTGTATTCAAAGACTATCTTGATCATTTTATGCTAGTCTTTTTGGATGACATTCTCATATATTCCAAAAATGAAGAAGGGCATGTTGATCACTTGTGTTTAGTTTTGTAATGGTTACAGAAATGAAAACTCAATGGAAAATTTTAAATTTTTTATTTTTTTCCAAAGAATATTACAATAATTTGGACACATCATGTTTATAAAAGGAATTTCAGTGGATTTATCTAAGATTAGAATCATTATGGATTACCCAACACTCAAAAATATGCATGAAGTCCATAGATTCATGGATTTATCAAGGTAATACAAGAAATTTGCAACAAATTCATCAAAAATAGCCAATCCAATTACCTTTATTCAATGAAAAGAGAATTTATGTGTGGTCTGATAAGTGCACAGAAACCTTTCAAGTTTTAAAATAGAGGCTTATTATGCACTAGTATTACAGATTCTAGGTCTAAATGATCACTTTATATTTATAACATATGCCTCAAGATATGGATTATGAGGAATTAATATGTAGGATGGTTTATTAGTTGCCTATGAATCTAGGAAACTAAAGCCTTATGAGGAAAGTTATTCTCCTCATGGTCTGGAACTAGCTGATATAGTTCATGGCTTTCAAGTTTGGAGGGATTATTTGTTGGGTAATCCTTTTGAACTTAATACTGATAAAATTGATCCAAAACTCAAAAGTTTTGATTGAAATATATTTAAATAAAATGAAAACAACATAGTAACAATGATTTCTCTGAGAAGAGATGTTTTATTACTCAAGATTACAAATACAAATATATGATTATCTCTAGGAAAAGATGTTTGCTTTCCTTTTTGGGTTACATATTAATTTATACACATTTTGAAGGAAGGATGAAGATTTGGAATGTCACCAATATCAATGGAGATTAAGTGGTTCAACTTCCATGATTCACAATAATACAAAATTCAAAGAATTACTATTTTTAAAAACTTACTATTTTTAGATTGCACTACTAAAATTGAAATTGAGGGAACTTACATTAGGTTTTCAAGAGCCAAAAACCACTAAGTGGATATCAATGTAATCTCACTGTGTTCTCCCCATTCTTATCTTTCCAATGGTTCAAATGGGAAGTCAATCAGAGCTATGGTGCAAATGAGTTTAATTTATTCTCTCTCTCTCTCATTAGGTTTTCAAGAGACAAAAACCACTAAGTGGATATCAATGTAATCTCACTATGTTCTCCTCATTCTTATCTTTCCAATGGTTCAAATGGGATGTCAATCAGAGCTATGGTGCAAATGAGTTTAATTTACTCTCTCTCTCTCTCTCTCTCTCTCTCTCTCTCTCTCTCTCTCTCTCTCTCTCTCTCTCTCTCTCTCTCTCTCTCTCTCTCTCTCTCTCTCTCTCTCTCTCTCTCTCTCTCTCTCTCTCTCTCTCTCTCTCTCTCTCTCTCTCTCTCTCTCTCTCTCTCTCTCTCTCTCTCTCTCTCTCTCTCTCTCTCTCACACACACACACACACACACACACACAAAATGAATAAATATAAAATATAGATTTACCTTATTACAAAATGTTGAAGTAGTTGATAAATTTTTAGATTTGGTCAGTTGGCAAATAAGAGATATAATGGATTGACTTGATATATTAAGTAATTTTGGTTATGTGCACTTGATCTATTTAGAGTTATGTTTGAACTATCACTCAATCGGTATACTGTTAAGGAATGAAGGATGTAATAATTTATATAAATAAAGATAAATGTAATTATTTACTTAAAATTCTTAAATATAGGCATTTGGCCTTGCTTGTAATTAGTGATTAAGAATAGGAGATGATTTTTATAAATTGTATTTCTTTTATGAGTTAGTAATAGTTGTATAATGGAAAATGAACTATGATTTTCTCTAAACTATGGATGTTTTCACCTTGGATTGTATAAAACAAATGAAGATATGTCTTGAATTTTTAAGTGAATGTATGATATAAATTTGTTGTTATTATGTCTTGAAATTGGTTTATGAGTTTATACATTTGTATGATTTATTATGATAAAAAATGATGGGTATATGAGGTTGATGCCATGTAAATGCATATACCTATCATCTGGTATCATAATATAGATTCATATCCATTATTAGAGAGTATGTGTGTGTATGGATTTGACTTAGAGTCCTAAGAGATATGAAATTTATAATGATAAAAATTTGGCAAAAGTAATGTTATATATAGGATCATAATTCCATTTTACTTTCTATTTTACATGTATATATGTGATGACATATTAGATAGAGGATGATTTTCTATGGTCTATGTGACTATTTCATATGTATGAAATAAAAAATACATCGTGTCTATAAATCAATCCTCGCTCAAAGAAGATAGAGCATACCTACACTTCTAATTTGGAATACATTTTTTAAGTGGGGACATGACCAATATGGGGATATTATATACCTAATTAGGGGATCACTTGTCACAATACACTAATGCTAAGAATGGTTCCTAAAATCTAAAATAATCATGAACCGGCCCTAAAATATTTCTAGGTTTAATGTTTACTCTATTCTAATAGAAATAAAGTAAATCTAATCTAGTGCTCACTAAAGATTGTGCACAAAGTAGGGTTAGAAATTTAAAAAAACTAAACTAAACATGCATAGAAGACATATACTCATGTCAATGTATATGAAATCCTAATACATGGAAGTAATAAACATAAATAAATTATTTATCTACTCTTACAAAGGATAAATAAATTTAGGAATACTTACCTTGAAGATGAACCTAGCAAGCCTCAATCTCTCCTTTGGGTAAGGTGCTTTGCAAGAGATTGTTGTGGTATGTAAGGCTAAAAAATAAAAATAAGCTCTAGGATACACAACCTATATATGCATCCAAAAGACTCATCCACAAGATAAGATATGTATCTCCAAAGAAAGTATGGAACCCTAAGATTTATTCCTCAATTATAATGGTCAATAAATAGATGTTCATTCACACTTATTATTCTTCACTTCTCTTCTTACAAATGTTTGGAAATAAACTTCTGTGTGTGTGTGTGTGTGTGTGTGTGTGTGTGTGTGTGTGTGTGTGTGTGTGTGTGTGTGTGTGTGTGTGTGTGTGTGTGTGTGTGTGTGTGTGTGGATCTTTCCCTAAATCCTCCCAAAAATATTAGATGTATAGGTTCGATCCAGTCAACCCTTTATGTTTTCAGTGATAATTCACTAGGTCTGAGCTAGGTCATCTAAAGGGATAACAAACTCAAAGAGTGAAAAATACCTCTAAACTATACAAGGTCCACCCAGTTGACCTAGTACAACCAAATGTCTAAAAGGGAATTAAGGCAAGAAAAGAAGGATAAAGCATGGAAAAAGATTGGAATGGGTAAGGCTAAGAAGAATAAGCTTAGGGTAAATTATTTTTTAAGAGATGAGTCTATAGATGACAAGTGCAAAAAGGTACAACAATCTTATGAAGCACCAATGGTCTTCCCGCCCCTTTCTTGGTGCACCCCTTAATGCATGCACTTAGAGAGATTGAGACTCAATGGGTTCCTACATAATAAAAAGTGTCAGTAATCAATAAAAGTTATAAGATATTATGTGTATAGATATTCCCCACTCAAATCTCATCACATGTCATATAAGTGCAACACAAGATGGTGCTTTAGGAAATAGAACATCATAACATACAATGTTTATGCTAAATAAAGTGTAGTAAGCAAAAAATAAGACAAATGAAAGGATAGAATTGAAAAACACATACCTTTACTTACCTTAATGTTTTAGGTAAATAATTAGACTATAATAAATGTGAAGGCATCCAATGTGAATAACACAAGGAAAAGTTGTAGAAGTTAGTACAAAAAATAGCCAAAAATTGAAATTTTTGGAAGATAAGCATATATTAGTGGAAAATATTTTCTATGTCATACAAATCCAAATCATTTCATAGTTTTGAAAATAGATGATTAAAAATAAAGATATGAAAAATAGAAGGAATTTGCAAGAAAATAGTTGAAGAATTTGAATTTTGAAAAGTGTTTCTGAATAGGGGGAAAGAGAAGTCATTTTGTTATTTTGACTTATGAAGGAGAGAAAAAGAGCTCTGGAGACCAAACAAGCTAGGATGGTGAGGAGACAATAGGCTATATGAGGAGGAGTTCAAGTAGTGGCAGTGGGTGTACTATAGGTATACAACTATGAATCTTAATCCAGTATTTGAGTATTTTGTTGAATTATATGAACTTTTAGAAAAATGTAATTTTTAGCATTTCTATATGTCAAAATGAAACAAAATTAGAATCTATAGGTAGAAAATATAAAAATGGGAAATGATTTTAGAATAATTAGGAAGAAAATGGGAAAAAGGCACTTTTTTGGGAAAATACAAAGGGTTAGTAGCTAAAAACAACTAGGTCAACCCAGTTGACCTAGTAGGCTAAAATTAGGCAAAATCTACAATACTGACCCAGTAGGTGTGTTTTGATCCTATACATTTTGTAGACTAGCCACCTAATATAGTATTCCAACTACTCTTAAAAGTCTTGAATGATAATGCAGTATTAGGGAGGGGAAAATAAGAGGTTTGATTGAAATTTTTAAGTCAACCAAGAAAAAGATAGGGAAATTTTAGTCAAACTAGGTTGACCAAAGAAATAAAACTATATATAAATCTGTGTAAAAGGCTGAAAGAAGGAAAGAATGGCCCAAAATGACCAAGTAAGGGAAAAAAGAATCAAGTTGGGGAAAATAGGTAAAAATGAATGAATTGAAGAAATGTAAGCTTGTTTTTAATTAAAATTGTAAAAGGAATGTACTTTGACTACACATGACATGGAGGATCTAATACATCTTTTATTTTTTCTTGGTTAGAAAGATGACCCTAAGTCTAGAGTTTGGTAGACATGTTATGGATACCAAATCTACTATAACATCTAACCATAAGAGATAGATCAAGGTTAGTATCTATAGGCCTAAGAGGGTTAACTGACATGTGTAGGATTCCCCTAAGCTCATATCTATTAGTCATGTTCCTTGGATGCTAGGAATAATTTACTAATACCTTTAGATGGGTGGTGGTAGAGGTAGTTATCATGTTGGAGTATGTGCATGCCATCCTAGGGCTATCAATGATAGGAGCACTAGTGACTATAGGCATACTAAACACCTTGGAGGAGAGGATAGCCTTATCTATGTGGGATATAGGCTCGGATATGATATTAGGAGGTAAGTGAGTTAGTATGTTTGATATATATGCATCATATATTCCTAATACCTAGAAGGCTTTGATAAGACTTTTGACATAATGAGTGTTATGTCATAAGTCAAATGATAAAGTACCACTATTTGTGGTAGCCTTGATCTTGCAGGAGGATTATAGATGAGGGCATACTATATGATCTTGGTTATGTCATCTGGGTCCAACTCATACATGATCTATATGAGGTGTTTGTTAGAGGGTAGAATTTGATAAGATTGATCATATTATTGACATCTTGGATCTATGAGACTTTTCCTATGTATAGACTAGAGGGTTACCTCATGTGATAGATGATAGGTCACCTTGAGTGTGGAGATAGAGAGAGAACCAGGCAGCATGGGTCATGCCCCATATGATAACATTGTATACTATGATATGTGAAAACATAATGGGGTATCCATATGGGGATATAGTGACTACATGGCTAAGTTAGTATATAGTTACACTAGCTACAATGAGGATAGAGGTGATTAGACACTATGCTTGGTGGAGAGAGCCACATTTGGTGGCATGAGTTCTAGGATAGATGGGATTACCCCATCTAGTAGCATTGATATTGATTTTTGATTAGTGGGTTCATCATGTGAGATAGCCATGAGGGAGGAAATATAGGATGTGGACTAGGACAACTAGTGATGAGGCTAATGATCAGACCATGTCATAAGTGGCCATGGACTAGGTGATAATGACAAGGAGTAAAAAAAGAGGAGAGGGATGTAGAGGAAATGATACTATATATACCACCACTAACTAAATAATGAGATGAGCTAAGACCACCAAGGACATGAAATCAATAGAGGTAGGAGGAGTAGGAGAGAGTAGAGATTATCATCATCCTTAAGGATAAAACAAGTGAGATAGAGGAGAGATAGATGATAAAGAGGACACTCAGGTGTAGGCTAAGGTAGATGCACACCATGACACCCAAATTTTAGCTTTGACTAGAAGAAGGAGATGTGCTTTGAATCATGTCTTTTAGTGTGATTTGAATTTTAAGAATATTTTTGCCTTTTATATCATTGCCTTTTGTAAAATGATTTGTCTTTTAAATTTTTTATGTATTTTAAGATTCCTCCTCCATATAGATTTAGAATTACCAATCATGAGAGATGTAGTGATACACATGAATGAGATGTAAGATAAGGCTAAAGGAAGCTAAGTAACCAAATACAAATATTAACTAGGACACTTAGAAATAATAATAAAATATCATGTGATCTTAAGTCTCAACTATGTATATGCTTTGTTTGTGAAAAAAGGAAGAAGGGAAAAATGGAGATCCAAAGTAGACTAGTGAAAGGAAAATATAATGAGATGCAGTGTTTGCTAATTGATCACATGGTAAAAGGAGATAAGGACCAAAGGGAATAGGATTTGTATATCCAATTCAAAATGAGAATTATCTATGAAAAATAGAGATAATAAATTAAAAAATTATGAGGACACAAAAAAGAGAGAGTTTTGAGAAAAAGTCAAGAAGAAAAGAGAAATCAATGATAAAAAATATAATCATATGTAAATATAAATGACAATATAAGAAAGATATAGTACCAAAGGTAAAGAATCACCATATAATAAAAATATGAATTTGACATAGTATTAAATGATATAAAAGATACATAAGAATAAAATTGGAACACACATCCAATAAACATGTAAATGTAAAGGCACCATGCATGTGCTTATAATACTGATAAATCTACCCACACACATTATCGAAGACATTAGATAAATCTCTATGAAGCTAGATACAAACTATTTCTAATCTCTATGAATACTAAAGAGGAAAAATACTAAAATTAGGAACCATAAATGAAGGAATATGGGAAGATACATGAAAAGACTCAAGTAAAGAATAATGATAATGGATAATCTCAACATCATAGGCTTGTATAAGACCACCTAAGAAAGGTTTATCTATGGAATAACCATCATAATAATCCATGGTATGAATATCAATAACATAAGTAGGGATGACATTGTCATCCAAGGAAGTGTGGTGAATATAATGTCAAGTCTTAGTTAAGACTATGGTAATATCATCATAAGGAGGCTTGTGAGAATGAGGCTGCAAGGAAGTAGGAAGCTATGAAATGAGATGAGGCAAGAGATCAAAAGATTTGATCTTTAGTTTAATCTCATTGAGCTCATAATCATCAGAATCTAAAAGGTTAGGATGAATGTTCCCAATAAGTTAAATATGCCCATTGTAACCTCAGGTTGAATTAATGGGAAAATTAAGATGTTCTGACTCATGAAATGGAACACTAGGAAAATGTTCAAGATTAGGAAGGTTAAATACACCATAGTATTGGAATTGTTCAAAATTCCAAGGGATAATGTCACACTGAATCTTATAAATGGTTCCATTATGAAGTAATTTAATGCATTATCAGGTAGAAAAAGAAATAGCTCTCATACAGTGAGTCCATGGCCTACTAATCAAGATATTATAATAAATGGGAAATTTAAATATCATCACCTTCACTCAAATGATGACAAGTGGAATGGTAATGGGAAGCCACATATAACCTAGAGGAGGCATTTTCCTTATATCATATCCTTGGTAGGTGTTACATCTAGACTTGATATTGCATTCTAAATATCCAAGGGTTTTTATGAAGTCAAGAGAGGAAATTAAAGTGCTAGAACCCTCATCAAAAAATGCATGTTTAAGTTAGATATCACCTATTTAAACATTAATGAATATGGGAGGATCATTTGCATGCAGAAGAATCTCACTAGGAATCATAGAATCTATGGGAAATTTTAAGGAAAGAGAAGTGTGTATAATTTCATCAATATTGATAGACATCTCTTCACGTTATTATAATATATTATCCTTAGATCCATATAACGCTACCTCCCATCCTACTAGGGGAGGACAAGGGACATTCATCTCAATTAATATTTTCTTAAGATGGTTTCTATGATGGGCATAAGTCCTCATAAGCTCAAGGAATGGAATCTAGGATATGAGATTAATGAGTTCCATGATGGGATCCCACTCATCATAACTCATAATAAGGTTGTCAGATATAGGTGTATAATGATTAAGGAGGTCCTTGGAAGGAGGAGCTGAAGTACATTGGAATTGTTTTTGGTAAGAATAAGAAGGTTTAGAACAAGGCTTCAAATCATGTTGTGATGATGAAGTAGTTAATTCAAATTGATTTTAAGAGTTTCTAGAATAAGTGTTTGTGAAAATTTGATTGTCATTATTGTTGAAAGATGATGAATGAGTGGTAGAAATAGAAAAGGAAGTGTTATCCAAGGGAGAATTGGAAATTAGATCATCAAAAGTAATAAGGTAATCTTGCTCTAGCTCATTTAAATGAGTCTAAGAAGAATCATGGATAACATGATATGTTCTAGATGAAAGAAGAGTGTACATAGTTTAAGAATTGATAAAATCAACCACCCTTCACATATTAGTCATGTTAACCACATTCTCTTCAGAAGTGGGTTCAAAAATACTTTATACATTATTGGTGGAAGGGATGGCTTTATCTTGATTGTCTTGAATGGGTTGATGATTAGGTAGAGGGTCTTTGTAGATAGCCAAATGATCATTATCTTGATTTAAGGCTTGATATTTATCATGTGATTTATAATATTTAAAATAAATTTCATAAGTTTGTTAATGCTTTTGAGTGATATAATAGTGATGAAAATTAGGACCAAGAATAATATACATAAAAAAATTATGAATTTGTCTACAAGTCTCATGGGAATGACCCCAACTAGCATGAAACCAGCAAAACCTATTAGGATCATACCAGTATTTCATAGGATAGGTAGGGTCAAGATCTCATGGAAGAGGCCTAGGTAGATGCTTAAGAAATTCAATTTAAAATATAGGTTTATGAAAATTAATGTTGTTTAGTGAAGATAAATGAGGATTGGTATATTATTGAAAAGGCGGGGTTGGTTTTGATGAAGGGGTAGGAATGATAGCTTGAACATTGTGAATGGTGTCATAAGAATCTGTAACAAAATCATTGGTAACATTGTGATTTTTGTTCTTAAGAAGATATGAGGACATGGAGAAGTTTGGGGTGGATTGAATTGATGAATAAGGAAATATTTTCATTTATCTTGGTTAATAACCTCCTCTAATATATGTGGAGAGAGAGTGTAGACCTGATATTAAAGTTTAGGAAAAAGGGCATTGGTAAAGAGATGGAAAATATTTTCATCATCCATGTTATGTTCACATTTGTTTGACAAAGTTTTCCACCTTTTATCAAAGGCTTAAGTAGTTTTTTTTTTAATTTGTTTACAATTAATGAAGTGGACTAAAGTGTTTTTAAGAAGATCACTAGTTTGGAACTTTTGAACTAAAGAATTCACTAAATCCTCCAAACTAGTAATGGAATGATTTCTAAGGTGGTTGTACAAATCCAAGGCATCACCTGTGAGAGTTGAGTTTTAGCTAAGATTTTGGTATCATAAAAGGTGTTTAATTTGACCCAATCCTTATAAAGATTTATAAATGTCTTAAGATGAAGGGTGGGATCTGTTGATCCATTATAAGAAATTGTAGGTGTGATACCTCCAATATCAATGTTAGAAAATTGATTAGTGAGAGTTTTATTTTGTAGATGCTTAATAGTTTTGTTAACTAAAGGAGGTTGAGGAATGAGATTACCTTGATAATATTAAAGAGGAAGAGGGGGAACATTTTGGTTATGTGTACCCCAAGTTTTTGGTTAAGGATGAGATTGAATATGAATATGGTTTTGCATTCTCATCATTTTATTTGTATTATGAGCTTGAAAGGTATTCATTTGATTAATTATTTGTAATAATAGTTAATGTGTTTGATTAGCATTATTATAATCATTATAGTTGGTGTTATTGGCTTGGGTGCCACTATTGGTACTCATAATATTTTGAGAGGAACTATGAGAATGTGAGGCACTAGTGGAAAAATTTGTTTATGTAGCAAAATATGGACTAGTGAATGGTTGAGAAGAAGAAAAACTAGTATCATGATTAGCTTGGGTAGCAAATTATGCACTAGTGGAAGGATTAAGGATAGTGTATCTTACGAGAGACCCACTAGTTGTAGAACCTACCATATTAGTGGATATACTAGGCATGGAGGTGGAAGAAGTTAGAGAAGAAGAGATCATAGTATGAGATGGGGTCATAATCAAAGGAAGAGATGAGAGTCAAAGAAAGTAGTACCCCCAAATATAATTGAGAATGTATGAGTAGGTGAATGAGGCTCTTCAACTTGACCACTAATCATAATATTGTAAATGGTAGAAGGATCCTTTAGGGACTATTTCATATAATTTGGACTTCTCTATAGTTCAACTAAAAAATGAATATCAATAATATACCTACATGATTCAAAATTTTATACTTTTAAATTTTATCTAATATAATAAATGGGGAATATATTCAAATTATTACCATACTCTCTACATGAAAATTACACAAAACCTAAAAATTATTCATTTTAAGAGATTATATCTAATCTAATTTAGGGACATAAGTCCAAATTATCTAAAATAATCTTTCTCTCCTTGATGTTGAGTAAATTTAGAGAAACAAAAGAGAATTTTTATGGTATACTATAATTCAAGTTGGTATTCTAATGAGAAGAGAGGATTATGCTAAAAAGAGGTATTAGGAGGGGTCCCATAGTTCATTGTGTGAGTGGTAATATGAACATTATTAACATCCAAGAGAGGAACCATACTCTGTTTATGGGAGATCCTATGAGGATTGGTAAAATTAATCATGTCTATTGACTGCAACTTAGTATTTTCATCAAATATAAATTCCATGATGAAATTTGAGAAAGAGAGATGAGAAAGTAAGAAAACAAGGAATGATAAAAATAGTACATGGTTGACTAGGTCAACCTAGCACAAAAATAGGGTTTACAAATTATATAGCATTAAGTAGGTCAATCAAGTATAGTGAACAAGGATTACAAAAAGAGAAAATAGGGTGTAAAAACTATATAAGGTTGATGGGATCAATTTAGTATAGTGAATAGGGGCTAAAAAAGGTACAAGGTTGACTAGGTTAACCTAGTATTATAGATAGGGAAATTTAGAAAATGATAATATATTTTTGGATTGAAACAAGATAAAATTTTCAAGTAATTTGAAAATAAATAAATGAAATAAAACAAATAGTCAATTGGATTAACACTAGCAAATCCAATTGAGGCACATAGCACAAAACCTTACACCAACATTGGATAATACAAGTTTTTACTATACAAAATATAATTGAGCAAAGAGCAAGCAATCAACTTTTAAAGTAAAGAGATAACTAATTGGTCAACCTAAATGTTAATTAGATGATTAAGATATGCTTTTAAATATTATGGGAAGTTGGTTGTAAGTAAGGAACTAGAATGGAAATCTAAGGATGGTTTTAGGTAGTTTGGGCTAAAAAGGACTATAGTGGCAATGATACAAGCTTGGTATTAGGGCCTACCCCCTCACTTCACACACTATATCAATAAAGGTTGTTGGGTGCTTAACCAAAATATACCATTAACCATGATTTATACTTGATTAGAGTATCAAGTCAGCTTCCTCCTTGGTAATGAAATCCAAGTAGGTTGGCCTTGGGTAGACAAATGTTAAAATTCTTGTTTATATTCTGTTATTTGGCCACGTGTGCATAAACAAAAAAATAGTGAACTAAATGATTAATTTAAAACCAAATAATTAAGCTATGTGATCTATTATAAGCATTTAATAAATAATAAAATATAGTGTGAACTAATTACTAACATATAAGGTTGATTCTAAATTTGAAACAATGTATGATGTTGATATGGTTAACAATGTATGCATAAAATATAGAATAGGGTCAATAGGGTCGAACCTTTACTAAGAAACAAAGGTTTTAAAATTAATAGGGTTGATAAAGTCATCCTATTTATATAGATATCATATAAAACATATAACTAGGTTAGCAGGGTCGATCTAGTTGATTGTGTAAGGGTAGTTTTAAAGACTGCAAACTATAAAAGTAAATATAAAGAGATAAAGAGATAAAGAGATGGAAAGGGGCCTTTGTGGATCAAAGATGTAGATAATGAGGATTTTTTTTTCAAGAACCTTGATATATGATCATAAATTTTACTAACTAGATTGACTGGGTCGATCAAGCTTTACAAAAACCTACTGCTAAGTGCCTAAAATGTATAGGGTTAACTAGGTCGACCTAGTATGCTAAAACTAATGTATAAAAAAGTATAAGGCTGACTAGGTTAACCTAGTATGCTAAAACTTATGTCTAAATATCTAAAAAATTATACTGGGTTGATAACATTGATCTAGTAGCCTATACCTAAAAACCTATGCACAAAAGTTAGATACTTAGTTGATAGATTTGATCTAGAATGGAAAATATATGATAAAAAATAATGATGAAAGAATGAAAGAAAATGAAATAAGATGAAATAATACTACAAAGGTTAGTTCACATTGGGTTCAATAGAATGTATGCAATAAAAAATTCATCATGTCTATAAATCAATCTTGGATCAAAGAAGATAAAGCATACCTACACTTCTGATTGGGAACACATTTGTTAAGTGGGGGAATGAAAAATATGGGGATCCACTAGACCCAATTAAGGTATCACTTGTCATAATACACCATGATATGAATGTTTCTATATCCTAATATCTAACATAATCATGCAACAACCCTAAAAGAGTCTTAGGTTTAATGTTCACTCTATTCTAATAATATGAAAGTAAATCTAATCTACTTCTCACCAAATTTTGTGGCATAAAGTGGGGTTTAGAAATAAAATAAAATAAATTAAACATGAATAGAAGATATATACTCACATCATTGTATATGGAATCCTAATAAATCAAATAAATAAGCACAACTACATTATCTATTTACTCTTACAAAGGAGAAATAAATTTACGAATACTTACCTTGAGGATGAACCCACCAAGCCTCAATCTCTCCCTTGGCCAAGGTGTTTTACAAGAGATTGTTGTGGTATGTAAGGATAATGAAGAAAAATAAAATCTAGGATACACAACCTATCTATGTATCCAAAAGACTTCTCCATAAGACAATATTTATATCTCTAAATAAAGTATGGAACTCTAATCTTTATTCCTCAAGTAGAATGGTAAATAAGTAGATGTTCATTCACACTTATTATTCTTTTCTTCTATTATTAAAATTTTTTGAAAATGAACTTATATGTATAGGTGGATCTTTCCATAAATCCTTCTAGAAACATTGGCTATATTGGGTTGACCTAGTCAGCCTTGTATGTTTTCAGGGACAATTCACTAGGTTTGAGTTAGGTTTGCCGAAGGGTTAAAAAATTGAAAGAGTGAAAAATACCCCTAAACTATATAGGTTCAACTTAGTCAACCTAGTACATTTGACTATCCAAAAGGTAATTAATATAATAAAATGAGGATAAATTATGGCAAAAGATTGGAATGGGTAAGGTTGAGAAGAATAAGCTTAGGGTAAATAGTTTTTAGGAGATGAGTGTGTAGATGATAAGTGGGAAAAGAGACAACAATCTTATGAAGCACCAATGGTGTGCCCACCCCTTTCTTGGTGCACCCCTTAAGGCATGAACTTAGAAAGATTGGGACTCAATGGGTTCCTGTAAGATACAAAGTGTTAGTAATCAATAAAAGTTTGAAAATATTATGTGTATACATCATATATTAGTGATTTTAATATACACAAGTTTTGGTTGAATTCTTGATACTTTCACTACCATTATCTACCCCTCCATGAAGGGAAGGTCCAACCCCAATGGCAAGGTGTGCAAGAGACCAATAGTTTGTGGTTGGAGGAAAATCACCTCGATGATGCTCTCCTTCTCTTCAATTGATCAACCATTCTATAAACATAATCATGGCTATTATATTGATATTTTAGCTATCTTATGAAGCTCAAATGTATTATTATACTTCCTATCATGTGTTATTATGAAATTTAGTCAAAAATGTAACATTTTTGTATTTAATATTATTTATATGAAATACATTAGTGGTTATACATTTAGTATTATTATTATTATTAAATACAACAGTTATTGTGATATAACTTTTTAGGGTTTAACTATGTAAATCTTATATTTGATTAAAGGGATAAGATGTCTAAATATGTTAAATAATATGCAATAGTTAATTACTAATTTGTTATGGACTTATTTTTCCCTTATATAAATATTAATAAATATGCATAAATAAAGACTTATCTAGAAAGTGAATGTCATGGATGATCTAGGTTTTGGACAAATCTAAGTGTCATCATCAAGTTCTTGGGATTTATTTTTCACTAGACAGTTGTGACCTAAATGGATAGTAACACCATAATACTATAGTTTCCTCAAAGTGGAACTAGTGTCTTATTTTTAGGACTATTCTTATTTTTTGGGAGCACCTATGCCTATGTTTCTAGGTCATATTCATATACACACAAAATATGGAACTCTATGTTGTGACTAGAAAATATAATATTGTGTGTAAATCCTAATCATCCTTAAAAATATGGCATGATAAATACTCAAAGGAGGGATCAATCCTAATGTAGTTCTCACACCTAGTGCTTGATGTAAGTCCAAGTGCAAATGAATGCTAGAATGAGAGTGTTCTTAAATGCCTTGAGTGTGCTTGAGTTTTGAAATGTTTAAAATATGGGCTTAGGGATGTTGTAAATGGTAGTATGAATAAGTAGGGAAGAATAAGGATCAAATACCTTAATTTTTCTAAACATGTCTTTTGTTTGAATAGCCTTTTGTATTTATTTTACATCTAGTACATAAAGGTCAAATAAACTTGTATTTATAGATATGTATATCTTGTGTAGATAAGAAAATGTACTTAGCCCAACCTTAAGAGGAGCACACATTTAGAAAAGTATTTATTCAAAAGAGTTAGGGAAAAATATAATAACACCCACTTGGATAAACTAGCACTATGTGGCTATAGTGTCCCAAATGTGGTGTTATTATCCACTTGGTAGACTATTGGGCACACTGGTTTAGGATCTAAAAATGTTTTTTTGGGACTTATTTAAACTAATTATAGTTATCTATGGTCTAAAAAATGACTAGAAAAGCGTGGCTAAGGCTCTAGGATAGGTTTAGGGCTAAGTTATGAATAGGCTAACTCAAGTAACACTCTTAGCATCCAAATACCATTTTTATGTGATTACATTTGCACCCCCCTTTATGTTATATATAGAACAAAGCATAATGACTGGTAAAAAGGAAAAAGAAACATCCCTAGACTTACCTTGGAAGTGAAGCTTGTGTAGTTGAGTCTGAGTATGTCAATTTAGTTCTTCATATGTGAAACATGATCCACAACAATGATGTGAACCAATACATGAACTTGGTGATAACATGTGTGCGTGAGTGTACATAGTGATCATATCATTGAATATCTTGGACTGAGATGATAGCTTTCTCAATCCTAATATGGGTGGCTTAATAACTCAATCTAGTTTTGACTCCATCATTTCCACCCTTATTTGGTGGATCATGATCTATAAATTTCCTAGATAAGAATATAAGTGTGTCTAACCCTCTCATGTGGGTGGCTTAAGAACTTGTTTAGGCTATGAATCCATCATTTCCTACCCATGTGAAGTAGATTCCTATGTAACTAAACTACACAAACTAATGAAAGTATCTAGTTGGGTATATCTAACTATGTATGTTGGCTCTATGACTAGTTAGGTACATTAGGCAGTTCTAAGCCACTCAAAAATTCCAACCACTACAAATCGAGTAAGGCATGAATCCAGATGACAACTTAGAATGTGATAAAAAGTGTATACAACATAGATAATGACATGGAGAGTGCCATTCCATCTGATCAAACAATGTATATTTAAGCATATGTAAATTATGTCCTACAAACATTCCCCTAATCTTATATCCAAGTATATTGATTCTAAATTGAGTATGTAATAAATGAATCTGTGTAACTAAATTAAATATGGGAGTGATCATGCCACACATGATGACCCCTAAATTTGAGCAACTAGTATGAATCTAAGATAAAATGAGTGTATCTAAGAAAAATATAAACATAACTATCAAACAAGTGGTTGTATCTATACAAATATATATTTTACCTAGTGTACTCTTCTAGTTAATCTACACTACCATAAAGCTAGGGCGACTAGATAGTAGTGCACTTTAGTTTATAGTATTTCCCTATGGTGCTAGTGTCCCAATCTAAGCATTGATTTTTGTCTCATATAAAATTTGGGTGATCTAAATTTCTCTTTGAGTCTTTGTTATTTTATGTGTCTAATTTCTAAAATTGATCCTATGTGTTAAAATTTATCTGTGAATAACAAAGTAAGATCCTGGTCTATGTGAAAAACCCCTATGAATACCCCCTCTTTTGAGGGTATTTATTAAAACTATGTAATAACTATCTTCAAAATAAGTATCTCTAATTTTTTTATCTATATCATATATATGATAACTACATGATATTCCAATGTAATGTACAAACATAACCTCAAAATGTAAATGAATATGAGAATAAGTAAGTAATTGATGATTTATGTTATAATATAACATTGCATAAAGGTGTCAAGATAGATGTAATTAATGTATATAGTATCTAATATAAGTAGCTACCTAGGGGGATGAGGCATGATGTCCATCATGACACCCAAATAGGGAGGGTAGATGCATGAGGTCCCTCATGGCATCAAAAATTGTGTGTGTGTGTGTGTGTGTGTGTGTGTGTGTGTGTGTGTGTGTGTGTGTGTGTGTGTGTGTGTGTGTGTGTGTGTGTGTGGGCGTGCGCACACGCGAGTGACAAGTAAATAAAAGTGTCATGGTGAAGAATCATATAAATAAGCATACATAAAAACACATGAGGCACAAAAAATTAGGTCAAAGTGCCATAATACAAGGGGTATGGGTGCATGTCACTAAATATAAGAATGGAGACATATAAGTACATGTTCAAATACCCACATATACAAGAAATAAATAATTTATATTAGAGACACATATAAGTACATGTTCAAATAACTGTATATATTATTAGGAAAGCACACACAAGGGACATGGGCACATGTCCAAGGCATACAAATAGAGAATTAACATAGATCCAAATAACAATGGCATATTCAAATGCCTTTGAATATAGAAGAAGCATAGGAAACACAATAAAGTCTAATATAGGGAAACTATAAATGAAAACATGTATAATTATGTAGTACAAATCTCTGTAAAAGCTAGGATGTATATATGTTAAGTCTAACTAGTGATAATCTACATAATCTGAGTAATGAGTAATAATGATCAATATCAATATATATCAATGCATAAAATGGAATTTAGAGAATGTAAGGATATAACCTAGTAATAGTAATTACATAGGAAATACCCCTGAGAGGGAAAATGTATCAATTAACTAAACCTAGAATGGTGTATATTCCCCTAGTGGGTAGATGATAAAAAGTATGGATCAATGTAGTGGATTGGGGTCCTATATGTAATCTACAAGCACTTAAAAAGAACTAGTGAATCATATGTATATGATAAAATTGACTATACTATGATAACTAGCATATGTAATATCTAGCAAGTAGTAGAAATGTAAACATAGCAATGCATGCAATTTATAAATTTTGTAGTTTTTTTATTAATATTTGAATGTTTTTGTATTTTTTGAGTATAATCTATATACAAGAAAATGAAAATAAACTATGTACAAGGAGTGAAAGAGATAAGGAAGTATGTATAATTAAATATCATAAATGTAAATGAAATAATATACAAGTGTGATTTTTCTATAGACCCAATATCACACCCATGGGATGTGGATAATCAAATGGTGGATCTTGTGGAAGATCATATATTTTTGGATACTAATCCTATTTAAACTTAAATAATTCATGATAATCAAGATCATCATACAAATATGTATGTATCAGTGGTGCCTTATCCTTGGTATGAGTCTAGAGTCTATGCATCTAAATGGCATGCTACTCAACTATGTAAGATGCCTCTTGCATGGTCCTAAGGTAAACCACATTATACCATGGAGTATCTATGTGAATAATGAGTGAATTCCAATCATCTATCTAATTGATCAATGATAACATCTATTACCTATAACCATGCACTACCAAGTGTAACTTGTATATGAGTGTCTCTACCCAAAATAAATAATAATGTATTGAACACCTTAGGGCCACATGAAACTGGTAGTGTAAAATGTCCAATGGAATCTTAATATTATATAGCATGCTTTATCTTTCTCTCTTGATAACTAATGTGGTGTAAAAATTCCAATGTACAATTATTAGGATAAGAATCCTCATCTATAACCACATGGGGAAGATATATATCTATTACAAAGATATGTATAGTCAATATATCATGTCACAAATATCTATGTTGTTGATGACTCTATCTCAATGCCCATATCTATGAAGTAGCTCATATAATTGGTAGTGGTGGTGCTTATGGAGGTGGAGGTTATATGGTCTAGATGTATCCCTTAGCCTTAGATTTTTTTTTTATGTTGCAATGTTGATCATGTGTATATATCATGTCTTGTGAGTCTATTAAAGTGGAAAAATGGTTTCCCTTCTTGTGGTGATAATCTAATAACTAATCTATGTCAAATTTTGGGTATAATCTAGTTTGGTTTGTCTTGTTAACTCCCATCTTTAATCTATATGACCAAATCAATATCCATAGATGTGACCATATGTACTAAATGGATCAAGGGATATACTCTTTCCTATGGCTAAGTATGGGATCATGTAGTGGTAGAATCCCCAAAAAGTGAGGTTATTGGTGTAGGTAAAGGTATAAGTTCCTTTGAATTATCTCTAGACTCTTGTGGGCTCACTAGTTTAAATCTCAATCCACATAAATAGTAATAAATATGCATAGATAAAGACTTATCTATAAAGTGACTATTTTGGATGATTTGGGTTCTAAAAAATGGGTTTTAGATAGATCTATGTGTCATTAATAGGGTCTTATGATTTTTTTTCTCACTAGACAATAGAATCCCACCTGGTAGTAGTTTCATACTCTTTTAGTGTCCTTAAAAGTAGTTCTAGTGTCCTCAAAAGTAGTTCTAGTGTCCTTTGTGTAGGATTGTTCCTATTTTTTGGGAGTATCTACACCTATTTTTTTTATGTCTTATTCCTATGTACATGAAATCCAAAAATCTATGTTATGCATGAAAAACATGATTTAGTGTGAAAACCATAATCTTTCTTGAAAGTATGGCATGATTAATACTTTGAAGAGGGATCAAGCTTGATGTAGTTTTCCCACCTAGTGTTTGGTGCAAGTTCAAGTGAATGCTAGAATGAGAGTGGTCTTAAATGTCTTGAGTGTGCTTGAGCTTTGAAATACTTAATATGGGCTTAGGGATGTTGTATATGGTAATATGTATAAGTAGGGGAAAATAGGGATTAAATACATTAATTTGATCAACTTTTCTACTTTTTTAATAGGCTTTTACATATATTTTCCATCTAGTGAATAAAGGTCAAATAAAATTGTATTTATAGAGATCTATATCTTGTGTGATAATAAAATTCACTTAGGCTAACCTTAGGAGGGGTACACATTTGTAAAATTATCCATTTAGGAGATTTAGGGTAAGGGACAATAGTGCCTAATTGGGGACACTAGCACCATATGGCTTCAGTGTCCAGAATGTGGTGTTAATGCCCACTTGGTAAACTACAAAGCACACTGGGTTGGGGTGTAGAAATGTTATCCTAGGACTATGTTTTAACTAACTATATCTATTTATGGTCTACACAATGATTGTAAAAGTGGGTAAAAGGGTTTATAATAGGTCTAGGTTATGATAGGAATAGGCTAAATCAAGCAACACTCTTAGCATCCAAATATGAATTTTAGGTGATTACAAGTTGTACACTTTTTTGAAAATAATAAAGGATTTATATAAATGTTTAACTACAAGGATGAATTTTTTTGTATAATTCTATACCATTCACTCTGCATATGTGTTATTAGATGGATTTTATCTATTATACTAATAAATATTATTTAAAATATAAATAAATCATGACTAAACCAATGGGTTAGTTGTATTTTCTAGTACAAAATGCTTTATATGTATTCAAGTGTCAAATATAAATACATTATGATAATTAGTGAAGAATATTATATGTAAAGTGTGATTTTAATTAAAAAAATATGTGTTTTCCTTAGTAAAACCCAATGGGGTTGTTTCATGTGGTATTAGAGTGAGGTTCAAACTCTTAGACCTAATGAGTGCACTAATGTTAAGCTATTTATCTTATTTTTAGTAAGTAAAATGGTATGAGGTAGATCAAATACTAAGGGAACCTATAACAAGAATCCTTAAGATAATCCTAATTAGATAACAAATAAAGAAGTTGTAAAACTATATCAAATACTCATTTTCATGAATGAAACAAGAGATAGATTAACATCCATAGAGCATGAAGTTAATGTAACGGTGAGGAAAATAAGCAAGAAGTTATAAAGGAACAACAAATTGGTCAATAAGAGCATCAAGATCAGGGGCATGTTGAGTAAAAATAAGTCACAAGATCTCAAGTAGCTATAGAACTTGTACAATATATGAAGAAATTGAATCCACTCAAGTTTGACTGTAAAGTGTTGGTGTTGTCACTTGATTTTTACCCTTTGAGTATATGTCAAATATCTCCTCATCCAATTGGCACAATGGAAACACCTCTAGGCTTGTGGGTAGCCTGAGGAATGAGGTGAATCTCTAGATAAGGCTATCTCTCTTGATGTACTACTTTAGATCACAACTAAAACTAAACTTGGGAGGTGAAAAGGGAGAAGGATAAATATAAAAAAAACTATTCTAAGGGAGGTAATACACTAGATATATTTATTACTTCTAATCATTACACTTGAAATCAAATGACAAACTGAACATACACTTCTCCAATATTCATCTTCTTATATCAATGTTACATTATGAAGTTAAGGATGAAGGTGAAAATATAGGAGGACTAGAAAAGAGGCCTATGAGGTCACTAATTAATATGATAACTCATTAAATCTTATACATTTGTCAGAACACTTCACATACCCTACAAGAAGAAACTTTCCAACTACAAATAGATGATAGAATGAAATATCATGCTAAGAAATCCTTAGTCTTCACTTATGCAAAATAAAATATTCCATATTAACACACTAATAATATTCATTGATGAGGTAAAAATAAGTATTATTATTGATCAAAAGTTATATATTTGATCAGGGATTCACCATAATTAGGTGGAACATCTCATACAATGCCAAAATGGCTAGTTCTTTTTAAACTTAAGAGAGAGGGGAGAAGAGAGAAGTAAAAAGGTCACAAGGACAATTTTCAAGATGATAATATAAATTATTTGTGCATTAAAATAGGATGTGTGATTAATAATTAAAGGTTAGGAGATACAAGCTTCAATCCAAGTCATAAACTTCATGAAAAGTGGCAAGAAACTCCTCATTTTAGCTCATAAAAACTACCTACATGATTAGATATATTTGAATTATTTATAAATAATTTGGAATAGGTATTATTATTGGAATAAATTTTAATGAAATCATAAATTCTTTTACATGAAGTGGTTATAAGTCATAGTCATCTGGAATCACCTGGAAAGGAACAATCATCATTTATTGTCAATAAAATTGTTCTTACATGCTACCTGCACACTTGGCCTCAAAATTAGCTTCAGTTTCTCATGAAAATATGTGGGAGCGAGTAGATGAAAATTTTAAATAACCTCCATGGCCTTATATCCATCAATAATTCTTTAAAATTAGCTCACGTGAAGCTTTCCACCCTTCTCACTATCTTATCCATTAGGCTAGTCTTGATTGGCTGAGTTGAAGCACCTAGTTTGGACACTTAGAAAATTTTCCTTAAAATAATATAGACATATGGAGTTATATAAATTATTTAGATTATTTTCAAACTTTATATCACCTCTTGAAACCTCTTATAGCCTTCACAACACAAAAAATGGTCAAAATAGCCTATTTCTCACCCCATCCGTATAAGTCCATATATAAAAAGAGTATAGGGGGAGCCTAAGGGAGTCCTATATAAGTTAAAATCCTCATTAATTACATTATAGTTCATTTGGGTTTATCTCAAACCTCTTCTTTCCAATCATGTCTCTCCAAGGGTTTGCAAGGGTTTTTGAGAAGTTTAGGCTCTTAAGCTTAGTTCGTAAGGGTTTCACATCCAAATTTTAAATAAATACAAATAAAGTGATGTTAATATACCCTATTAACATCCTTGATATCCTTATATTCCCATTAATAACCTCAAGGGAGATGTGAGCATCCAAAACTATCCTATCGAGCTTGCTTTTATAGTTTCTACATGCTTGAGAGAGTTTTAGGCTAAAAAAATAGTTTCTTTAGGGTTTATTTGACTTAAAAAATATTTAACACCTCTTTAATTACTCCAAAATAATTATATAATAATTTTAAATTCATATATAATGTTAGCACTAAAAGTGACCTTCCATTTGATATCTAGGCCTAATCCTTGCTCTTAAGCCTAACTATAACTTTTGGTGTTTGGACTTTTTTTATTTTTATTTCCTCACATTTCATAAGCTTATACAATTATATTTTGACCCAATAACCATGTCTCAATTGGTTTTAATGTTCATCTTATGATAGGAATGAATATGGCTCTCCATTTGGAATTAGGCCTCATTATGCACAATAAGCCTATCTACAACTTTTGTAGGTTTAGGCCTCCAAGGTGGAATTATTTCCTATATGTAAGATTTTTCATGTTTTAGTATGTGTAATTAAACTCCACACACCTTTCCTTAAGGTATAAATAGTTATAGGTTCATATTATTATCTCCTTTTACCAAGAATACAAGATATATGGATGAGGAAAGTGCCCTCTATTTGAGACAAAATAGAGGGAACTTCCCCTATTTTCCTACACCAACTAAATATAAATATGGTATCTACAAGCGTCATATACATCTTGTGTTAATTTTCAACCCCTGATCATGTGATTAGACCTTTCAAAAGTGATAAAAATAGAGATAGACTATGAAGGAAGATAATTGTATACAAGCCTTTCCCATGTGGATTTTTAAGGTATGTTCAAGGTATTTCCATTGATTGTTTTTACATTAGTTCAACTTTTCACACCCTCCTCAAATGTTCTATCAACCTCCAACTCAACTAGCCATCCCAATATTCCAAAAATACAAGTTGTAAGCACAAAGGGTGTGTCCTCTATTTGAGATAAAATAGAAGATACTCCCCTATCTCCTAATGAAAAATTAAAACTTTCACGGGAATCCTCAAATCCTATATATTATCTGTACCATTTTTGATCTTTTGGTCTATTCATTTGGCCTTTCATATTTTCTCTAAACTAAAACAAACTCTTGACATTGTAAACTATGTAGGGTTCTTTAGAAGGACTGTGTTCTTGGTTTTGACTCTCGTTTGTTCCATATTAATTATAAAAGTTTTATGTATGTTGAAATAGATATGTTATAATGGTCCTGATCTCTATTATAAGACTCTGACCCCTAAATCACTCTCCATACTTCTTAATCTCACAAGATGATGATACCCTGTCTGATTGTGTTTTGCATGTTTAGGACCTTTCCTATAGGTAGAGTTGGATTGTTTGAGCTTGGAGGTAGTGTTTAAAACTCATGGATATATTCATGCCCAAAATTAATGTTTTCATAGAATTTTTTCATCATTCTAACCTGTATATACCCTTGATACTCTTTACTTAGTCAAACAGAGTTTCTACCTTGACTGTGTTGCTCTTTTGAACCCTCATGTATGTATTTCATACATAAATTAAGCTTTAGACACTACATAATAGTAATTAATATCTTATAGGATCATCAAAAAATATTTTAATACCATTTTTTCACTTTGGGTAACCCTATATCATCATTTAGGACCCTTTTCTCAATTCACTACCTGACTATTTCCCTGTTGACTGAGACATATGTCCTTTATGACCCCTAAAGGTGTTCATATACATTTGAACCTTAGATATAATGTTTTCATATCTTATAAAAATGTTATTTATCACATTAATATACATCTATACTAATAAATACATATTTATACCTTTTAGTAATTTTTTTGAACTCACTGTATGATAGTCAAAATAGTGATTGTAGATAAATAATATGTAATTAAAGAGCCTGTAGGTACTTATGAATTCTTACACTATAAAAAAAACTCTTCTTTATGGTCCCATGCCACTTGATATATATTTCACCACCATAAGGCTTTCAAAACATGAGAATATTCCTTAGCATTATAAGGTTAGATGAAGGAGTCTTTTATATCTTGGATCTATAGATTTTAATGAAGCATTTTAGTGCTTTTTAAGCCACTTTAAGGGTTAGTGACTCCCACCTTGTATTGGCATTTTGACCTCCATGTTTTTTAGAGTTATTATCCATACCAAATATTAAAATATAAAACCCTTGATATGCCTTGAAACCCTTCACCACCATGTTTTGATATGTCCATATGAAGCCCCTAGACTTCTATTTTTCATTTTTTAGAGATTATTTCCCTAAACTCAATCTCTTTCCCTTTTAAAATTGTTTATGAAAATTTAATTCAAATGATGAAATATTATGTGATTTTTTCATGGATTTATTAGAATACCAATACTTTAAGGAGGTGCCAAGTTACCTGCATTTCTTCATGTAATCTTTTGGTACCCTGCTCAGCCACCTATAGGTGGATGTTCTAACACACCACAATGAGTTTAGATGTGAAAAAAATAGAAATAACCATGCATATTAAAATTATATGATTTTATCCAACGCCATAAAAAAAATTTATCAGTTCTAATAAGTTGCAAATACATGTCCATCTCTCTACACATCATTATGATGTCAGCAAGACCCTATAGGTGTGTATTGGATGTATGTATGGGTAGTGAGTGTTTAGAATGGAGAAAAAAGGATGGGAAAAGGGAATCTTTGGATTATAAAATAAAAATTAACCTTAAAATTCATGATTACCATAAAAAATATTGAAACAAGATACAATACATCTTTTCCAACATGAAAATTACTTGCAACCAAGAGCTACATGGCAAGCCATGATCTAATGACTATTTGTGTGACATGTGAGATTGAAAACCATGATAATTTCCTTATATAATTTATATTAAATTTTAATATGGGTAAATAAGACACTAAAAACATCTAAAATACACTAATATAACCCACTGAAGCCATGAACAAGTATGAAAATTTGAAGATGGTGAAAACTACCTACAACTTAGAAAGTTATATCTTCCTACAACCTTGAGATTATTGAATCATAAAAACACATTAAATATGAAAAAAAATAATGGGATACATGATTTTAAATATTAAAATCATCTGTAACCAATATATGCAAGTGTATTGTATAGATCTTCTCAAACCAATGCAAAACGTACAGGGTAAACAAATTAACAAGCAAATTTGAAAGGTCAACTTCATGAGGATGGTTCATGAAACATAATTATTATTTTTTAAATAATTATATTTAAATTAAGGTATATAATTTTTTAAAAACCTACCAAAATCATTTTCCCTAAAACTTCTTGAGCTATCTGTATCAAGCAAAAACCTGCAAGTCACTTGTGTTTGCCAAGCAGGGTGAAAAGAGAGATGAATGGTTTTGAGTAATAAATGAAACTTAAAAATAAAAATAAAGAATTTAATTGAACATTTGGAATATTAATATGATCTTTCTAATAATTTTTCATGTGTCACACTTCCCAAATAGGTTGTACAAGTGCTAAACTCTTCTTTTCCTTCAATAAAACTACCTTTTCTTCTGCATAACCTACCATATTTCAATTTTTTCAGTTATTTAATACTTATAGGGACACATGGGTCATGAAATAATTTTTTTAAACCTTAAAACTTATCTATAAACCCATAAAACTCATTAAATATGCCTTTTTGACCCCTAAAATGATAAATAGACATAAAAACTAATTGACCAAAGCCAATATAACATTAATTGACATCAATTAAACTATAATACACCACATGACACTAATATTACACCCATTATAAACCTATAAACTCAATTTTTTACCTAAGGGTGCCCCAATTTGACCTAAAAGTCAAATTTGGTTAACAAATTGGTGATTCATAGGGGTTGTATGCCTACTATACTAACTAGAACAGTAGCCTTATCAGTCCATTAGGCTTATAAGGCATCTAAATAGTGAGACAAACAAGTAAACATTAGACCATTTTCCATTGACAGATACAAGACAACTAATGAATACTTCAAACACATAACACAAAGGACACACACAATAAATAAAGCAAACACATATACACATATGCTCAAAGCACTTAGAGGAATCTAAAAAATATATTATGTAAACTAAAAATCAATCATACCTCACTTTATAGGATCAAATATAAAGTTTATTGAGTCTCATTTTAGATGAGATAGGTCAGGGTGCCAAGAATGTTACTCTTTAGATTGAACACTTGATAGACTAGACCTATTCCTTGGCACTTCAATTTAATTTTTATAAAGTAGATCATCTTAAAATAGGTCTCAAATTTAGACATATTATTCCTAAACTTGTACACACACTTATTGTTTCTACCCACTCTCTTTCTTATGATCAACTTTCATCTTCTTTGTAGGCATAGTCTCAAAAGGAATGATTTCTTGTTCCTTAAAAGATTCAGGCCAATATACATTTGTCTTAACCTCAAAAGGATGATGTGGAATTTTTTATTTCTCACCTATGACATGTTTTAAACTTTCATCTTGTTCATCTATGACATTTTGGACAATTTCATCTTTCTTACCATCACTTATAACCAGCCCCAAAGGAGTTGTATACCCATTGAGAGATTCAAAATATTTGCAAATATATTCAAATATCTACTAAATATCATCATCTTCAATTTGATAATCATCATGAATGTGAAAAACAAGTTAATTTTTTTTATCTTCTTCTTTAGATTCTAATAAGACCTCTTCCAAGATTTCTTCTTTAACATAAGGGGTGTATTCTTCATCATCAACCAGACAAAGAGATTCAACACAAGAGATAATATATTTTTCAACACTTAACACCTATTGAGGGTTTTCAAATTGTACTTTAGATTTCATAATTTTATTTTTTTGTCAAGGGTTACAATATGTTCAACCTCCTTCTTAGTGATGCCAAGACTAGGCATCTTGAAATCTAGTAACCTAGCCTAATAAGGATACTAAGGAGTTTTACTTTCTTCAAGTAAGAGTTATAAATATTCCTCAACCAATTTATCTTATTGAGGTTCCCACACAATAATTCCATCAAGGAAAAGGGTGATGGTATGAAAATAAAAAGAACTAGTTGGTGGAAGTGGAACATTGGGCTCAAAATTAGATTGAGAATGCAAAGATGGGAATTCTTTTGGGAGATCTTGAGGAAGGTAAGGCTAACTTTGAGCTAAAACAAATTGGTTTCACTCATTTCACTTGAAATTAACTTCATTCACATATGATTCAACTTGGGAACTCTCTTTAAGAAGGTTATATGGGGTGTTTTTGGCATAGAGTCTTCTTTGGAGTCTAAACCTTCCATCACACATTGACTTATGAACCTCATCTTTGACTCTAACTCCTTAATTTTCTTGGCTAGGTTTTATTAGAAAATTTTATCTATAATTTCATAGGAATAATCATGAGCATAATGAATACATCAGGGATGACATGGGACACAAGAATCTTCTTGAGGAAAAGTAGGAGGAACTTGCAAAAGATAAACTTCATTAACCATTTCACACTCCTTATCAACCAAACTTCCATCTTATTTCTTTCCCCATGAATCTAATATCTTACTCCAACTTAGTATGTTAGGATTATAATTCTTTACTTGAGTAAGGGTGGGAGAGGTTAGTGTATAATCAAGCTTCTTCTCAATGTCATACTCTTTGTCAAGACTTTTCTCATCTTTCTTTCCCCATGACTCCACTATTTTACTCCATCTTATGATATTAGGAATAGAGGTCTCCTTTTGAGATGGTGGGGATGAATTATGAGAGGGAAATGAGGGATTTAATTCTACTTACTTTATACTAACATGGAATACTACATATGCATATTTTCTAATTTAATCTTCCTATCAAGAGTAGCTTTAAATATAATGTTTCTCTTTTCTCTGTCCTCCAACTAATTAGGAAAAGGATGACTTTGATAGGCTTGATTTTACTAATGAGTCGGGGTTATGTATGGCTAGTAGGAAACTTGGGGAAGTGGATATGAAGGTTAATAGGTATGGTGAGGTTGCCTTTCATGAACTCCTAACCTATCCTCTAAGGAAAAAACTAGACCAATCACATCAAGCATCTCACTTATGAGCCTTTACCAATTTTCTCTCTTAATAGGTACCCACTCTCTTTTGATCAACTATAATGCTTCTCTCACACTATGAATAAGATGAATAAGAATCTCTAGACCACATCCCCTTTGAGTATCAAGATTCAACATATACCTTCCATATCCTAAGAGTGTCTTCTTGAAGGTGGAAATGGGTCGGCTTAAGGAGTGGCTAGGTTGACTAGGAGCAAGACATAAAGAAGGCTAATTTTAGGACTAATATACTTCATGAATGGGCTAATAAGGGTCATATTGGATCTGATGAAAGTCATATTGAGGCTGGTAAGGATCATGACAATATTGACCAAGGAATTATTCATATTGATAGGGAATGTCATAGGCTTGGAATGTCTCACCAACTTGTATAAACCACAACTCAACACCAAAGTCATCCATGAAACTTCATTGAAAGCAAGAAAAATAAGAAATACATTGCTAAAAATATTCAAAGGATAACCTAGGCTACTTGACCAACTTATATATCTTTAGAGTCACCATTTATGCTTGAATAGATGCCTCCAAAGGTTGATAGTTGATAGATAACACCACAAATATCTCAACTTCTTAGATCAAGAGTCCCACCAGGATTGCAAAAAACTATTGTCACTAGATTTTCACACTTTGAGGAAATGTAAAATCTCTCCTCATCTAAGTGGCACAATGGAAAAACCTCTAGGCTTATGGGTAGACTAAGGAATGAGGTGAATCTCTAGATAGGTCCATCTCCCTTGATGTACCACTTTGGATCATAACTAAAACTAAACTTGGAGGTGAAAAGGGAGAAGGATAACTAAATAAAATATATTCTAAGGGATGTGATACACTAGATAGATTTATGACTTTTAACCATATACATTTTACACTTGAAATCAAAGGACAAACTAAACATATACTTCTCCAATCTTCATCTTCTCACACCAATGTTACATTGTGAGGTTATGGATGATTCTAAAAAGATAAGAAGAATATACAATAGGAATATTAGGAAGCTAATGAATTGGATAACTCAATAAATCTTAGACATTTCCTAAAACACTACACATGCCTTACAAGAAGAAATTTTCCAATTGCAAATAAATGATAGAATGAAATAACATGCTAAGGAATCCTTGATATTAACTTATGTAAAATAAAAAATTCCATATGAAAAAACTAATAAAATTCATGGATTAGTTAAACATCATTATTATTATTATTGATAAAAATGTATACATTTGAACAAGGCTTCACCATACTTAGGTGGAGCATCCCATACAATGCCAAAATGGCTAGTTCTTATAGAACTTGTGTGTGTGTGTGTGTGTGTGTGTGTGTGTGTGTGTGTGTGTGTGTGTGTGTGTGTGTGTGAGAGAGAGAGAGAGAGAGAGAGAGAGAAGAAGAAGAAGAAGAAGAAGAAGAAGAAGAAGAAGAGAGAGAGAAGAAGAAGAGAGAAATATAAGGGTCATAAAGACACTTGTAAATCTTATAATATTAGTTTTTTTTGCATGAGAATATTATTTGGGATGAAATATGTAAGGTCAGGAGCTACAAGTGTCAATCCAAATCAGAAACTTCATGAAAAGTGGCAAGAAACTCCTCATTCTGGCTTAGAAAAACTACCTACATTATTATCTCTATTTTAATGCCTTATAACTGATTGGGACAAGGTATTATGATTATAATTAAGTTTAAATACATCATAAATTACTATCTATGAGTTTTTTTGTAGGTTTGGTCATCTAGAATCACCCAAAAAGGAGTTATCATCATCTATTGTCAAGAAAACTATTATTTCATACACCTTACACACTTAGCCTCAAAATTATCATTAGTTGCTTATGAAAATATATGGGAGGGAGTGGATTAAAATTTTAAATACCCTATATTGACTTAGAGGCATCATTCATAATTTAAAATTATCTCACATGAAGCTTTCCACACTTCTCACTAGCTTGTCCATTAGGCCAGTCTTGACTAGCTGAGTTGAAGCACTTGGTTTGGACACTTAGAAGTTTTTCATTGGAATAAAATGGACATACTAAGTTATTAAAATTATTGAGATTCCTCCCAAACTTAATTTCACCTCTTGTATCCTACACAACACAAAAAAATGTAAAAAATATCATGTTTCTCATGCCATGTATATAAGTCTATATATAAAATAAGCATGGGGGGATCCTGAGGGATTCCTTTATAATTTAAAATCATAATACATGCCACTATAGCTCCTTTGGTTGTATCTCTAGCTTCATCTTCCCAATCAGGTCTTTATAAGGATTTGCAAGGGTTTCTGAGCAGTTTAAGCCCTTAAGCTTTGTTCATAAAGGTTTCATTTACAAAATTCAAAAAAATATCACTAAGGTGATTTTAAAATACCCTATTAACATCTATGATCTCATTATATTCCCATTTAGAACCTCAAGGGAGATGTGAGCATCCAAAACTATCCTATTGAGCTTGCTTTTATAATTTTTGCATGCTTGAGAGAGTTTTGGACTTAAAAATGGTTTATTTAGGGTTTATTTAACTTACAAACTATTTACCACCTCTTTAATTACTCCAAAAACTTATCCAATAGGTTTAAATGCATATCTAAGCCTAGCACTAAAAGTGACCTTCCATTTAATCTTTAGGCCTAATCCTTGCTCTTAATCCTAACTATAACTTTTGGTATTTTTTACTTTATATTTGATTTCCTTGCATTCCATAAGATTATAAAATTCTATTTTGACCCAATAACTATGCCTCAATGGGTTGGAATGTTCATCTTATGATATGAGTGAAGATGGCTCTTTATTTGGACTTAGGCTTCACCATGCACAACAAGCCTACCTACAATTTTTTTAGGTTTAGGCCTCTAAGGTGAAATTATTTATTATATGCAATATTTTTCATGTTTTAAAATATTTAATTCAACTCCACACACCTATCCTCAAGGTCTAAATAGTTATAGGTTCATCTTATTATATCATTTTGCCAAGACTACAAGATTTATGGATGAGGAAAGTGCCCTCTATCTGAGACAAAATAGAGGGAAATCCCCCTATTTACCAATACTAAATAAATATTGGAATGGCCTCTCCAAGTGTTAAAGACTTCTTATGTTAATTTTCAACCCCTGATCATATGATTAGCCCTTTCAAAAGTGCTAAAATTTGAGACAAACTATGAATGAATAAAATTATATAGGCCCTTCCCATGTGGATAGTATAGGTGTGTTAAAGGTATTTCCATTGATTTTTTTGAATTATTTAAACTTTTCACACCCTCTTAAAATTATCTATCAACCTCCAACTCAACTATCCATCCTAATCTTCCAAAACTATAAGTTGTAAGCACAAAGGGAATGCTCTCTATCTGAGACAAAAATAAGGGCACTATGCTATCTCCTTATAAAAAATAGAAAATTTCATGGGCCTCCTCAAGTCCTCTAGAGGCTCTATACCAATTTTTATATTTTGGTTTATTCTTTTGACTGTTCATATCTTCACTAAACCAAAATAGACTCTTAACAATACAGACTATGCAGGGTTCTTTAAGAGGACTATTTTTTGCTTGGTTTTGAGTATCCTTTGTTTCATATCAATTATGAAATTTATATGTATGTTAACATGTCATTTTATAATGGTACCAATTTGTATTATAACACTCTAACCCCTCAAACACTCTCCATACATCTTGAACTCACAAGATGATGATACCCTGCCTAACTATGTTTTACATGTTTAGGACCTTTCCTATAGGTAGAGTTTGCTTATTTGAGCTTGGAGGTAGTGTTTAAAACTAAAATATATACTCATATACATATTTAAGGTGTTTATATACTTTATTCATGATTTTAAACTTTCTATACCCTTGATACTCTTTACTCAGTCAAATTGAGTTTCCACCTTGAATGTGTTGCTCTTTTAGACCCTATTGTAGGCATTTCATGCATTAATTAGGCCTTGGCCACTTCATAAGAGTCACTAATATTTTATAGTATCATTAACACATATTTTAAAACCATGTTTTCACTTTGGGTAACCCTAGATCATCATTTAGGACCCTTTTCTCAATTCACTACCTGATTGTTTGCTTGTTGACTGAGACATATGTCCTTTACGACCCCTAAAGGTGTTCATATAAATTTAAACCTTAGGTATAGTGTTTTAATATCTTTTAAAAAAATTATTTATCAAAATATGATACATTTATACCAATAAATCCATATTCATACCTTTTATTCATTCATTTAAACTCATTATATGACACAGTCAAAATAGTGACTGTAGATGTATAATCTATAATTAAGGAGCTTGCAGGTGCTCATGAACTCTTAAACTATCATAAACAACTCTTATTTATGGTCCCATGCCCCTTGATATCTTTTTCACCCCTATAATTCTTTCCAAACATGATAAGATGCCTTTACATTATAAGGTTAGATGGAGTCTTTTTTATCTTGGACCTATAGATTTCAATGAAACATTTTAGTGCTTTTTAAGCCACTTTGAGGGTTAACAACTCCAACCTTGTATTTTCATTTTTACCTCCATGTTTTGTAGATTTATTTTCCATACCAAATTTTACAATATCTAACCCTTTATATGCCTTGAAACCCTTCACCACCATGTTTTGAAATGTCCATAAGAAGCCCCTGGACCTCTAATTTCCATTTTTTAGGGACTATTTCCCTAAACTTATTCCATTTCCCTTTAAACATGGTTTATTCACCTTTAATTAACCTTATTAAATATTATGTGAGTTTTTCATGGCTTGATTAGCATACCAAAACTTCAAAGAGGTGTCAAGTTACCTAGATTTATTCATGTAAGATTTTGGCACCCTACTTAGCCACATGTAGGTGGATGTTCTGACACACCACAACGAGTTTAGATGTGAAAAACATGGAACTACCCATGAATATTAAACTTATATTATTTTATTTAATATAATAACACACTTTTATCAGGTCCAAGAATTTTGAAATAGATGTCCATCTCTCTACACATCATCATGACATCAACAGGACCCTGTATGTGTGCATTGGCTATATGTATGGGTAGTGAGTGTTTAGAATGGAGTAAAAAATATGGGAAAAAAGGGACTAATTTTAATAAAAAATCAAAATAAATATTTAAATTCATGATTCCCATCAAAAACATCTTGAAATAAGATACAATACATCTTCTCCAACATGAAAATTACTTGAATCCAAGAACTACATGGCAAGCCATGATCTAATGACTATTTGTGTGACATGTGAGATTTAAAACCATGATAATTTCCTTATATAATTAATATTAAAGTTTAATAGGGGGTAAATATGACCTTGAAAACATTTAAAATACACTAATGCAACTCTTTGAAGCCATGAACAAGTATGACAATCTAAAAATGGTGAAAACTGCTTGTAACTTAGAAAGTTGTATCCTACTACAACATTGATATTATTGAATCATAAAAAACCTTTAAACATGAAAAAAATCATTAAATACATTATGTGACATATTTAACATCATTTGAAACCAATATAAGCAAGTGGATTGTATGGAGCTTCTCAAACCAAGGCAAAAACTGTAGGGTACATAGATTAGTAGGTAGATTTGAAAGGTCAACTTCATGAGGATGGTTCATGAAGCACAATCCACCATTTTTAAAAATAATTATATTTAAATTAATATATATAAAACAACCTACCAAAATAATTTTCACTAAAACTTCCTAAGCTATTCATACCAAGCAAAAACCTGCAAGTCACTTTTGTTTGCCAAGAAGGGTGAAAAGAGAGATGAATAGTTTTGAGAAAGAAATGGAACTTAAAAATAAAACCAAGAATTTAATTTTGAATGGGTAATCTTAATAGGTACTTACTAACCATTTCCCATGTGGCATAGATCCCAAAGAGGTTGTACAAGTGCCAAACTCTTCTTTTCCTTCAAAAAAACGACCTTTTGTTCTGCATAACCTATCATATTCTAGTTTTGTCAGTTAATTAAGACTTATGTGGACACATGGATCAAGAAATAATCTTTTTTAACCTTAAAAATTCCCAATAAATGCATCTTTTTGACCCCTAAAATGACCCAAAATGATAAATAGACATAAAAACTAATTGACCAAAGCCAATATAACATTAATTGACATCAATTAAACTATAATACACCCCATAAAACTAATATTACACCCACTATAGAACTAAAAATTCAATTTATGACCTAGGGGTGACCCAATTTGACCTAAAGTCAAATTTGGTCAACAGTTGGGAGATAGAGTTGAAGCCTAGCTTACAAAGATGGAAACATATTTGAAAATTTGAAATTATTATGAGGTGACCAAGGTTATATGGGGAGCCTAACAAGTGGATAGTGAAAAAAAAACTAGGTGGGACAATAATAAGTTAGACATGGGCCTAGAATCCACCACCATCACTTGGTATTAGATTATAACTTTGTTTAGAGCTTAGTTGATACTCTAATTGTACTTTGATTAGAATTTAATAGGTTTTTAAAATTTGAAACAAGGAGATCTATCAATAAATGAGTAATATGAATAATTCATAAATTTCTTGAATTATATATTATAGTACCAAAAGGGTGAACATTTATGGATCACAAAGTTCATCATGGGTTTAAAACCCCACATTGGATGTGAAGTGGATGTTCATGAGTCATCCACCATGGACCACATCTTTGAGAAAGAAGTTGAGTAGGATCAAAATTGAAATCATTTTTGAGGTCAGAGAAAAATTTAAAAATAAATTTTCAAGATCAAAAACAAATCTCAAGAAAAATAACTAGAAATGGAATGGGAATTCTAATAATAGATTCAATAGTCAGATTGTGAGATTCAGTAATGCTTCAAGAAATTAAAAAAATTAGAAATGGTGTCAGATAGGGATTCAAGGGAGGTAATTAGTTTGAGATGAAGGTACCACCCATAGGATGCTTTAAATTTGAGGATAACAGTGGTGGAATATAGATGGAAAAAATAAGAATTCATAAACCTCTACATCATAACAAGGAACCTTATAGCAAAAATATCATGTAGTTATTGAAAATTATCAAATTGAATTTTAAGCTTCTCCCATTGAAGTATCAAGTACTTTTTTTTGGAATCGTGTTTAAATTTTGATAGATATAGGAGCCACTAAATATTATATCTCCTATAATGTATATTATCCATGAAGATTTATTTTATGGTAAATGCTTGGTAATTTTAACATGTGAATGAATCCAAGGTTAAGGTTGATAGGTGTCTTATTAATATTAATGGAAAGTTTCCATAGTTCACTATGGTAGTTTATTTATATACAACACCACTAGCATCATATTACATGATCCTAGGAGTGAATTGACTCTCTAGGATCAAATCTAAAGTAGACTACTTTTTTAATAAATTTGAATATTTAGATGATTTGGGAAATCAGACCCAAATTATAAGAGAAAAGAATGAGTTGTAACTAAGGAAAAATTTAGCCATTCAATTGAAAAATGTAGGGATTCCAATTTTCTTGGTCAAAGTTGATGAAATTAAAGAAACCATGGAACCCTTTATTGAAGACTAACTCTTCCTGCAAGAGTTTCAAGATGTATTTCCAAGGGAGTTACCAAGTCTACCTCCTAAAACAAAATTTGAGTTCACTATTAATATCATTATAGGATCAAAACATCAATCCAAGGATCCCTAAAAAATGAAAACAACTAAATTATTCGAGTTATAGGCCTAAATTTAGGAAATGTTGGCCAAAGGTTTGATTCGGCTAATTTTTTAACCACAGGGTGCACCTATAGTGTTTTTAAGGAATAAGGATGGGACCCTTCACTTGATTATAGATTACATGATATTGAACAAATAAAATATTAATAAAATGTATCCCTTACCCCAAATTAATGATAATTTTGATCAAATGCATGGTGGAATAATATTTTACAAGATTGACTCTCAAGTCAGGTACCATTAATTGATAATAAAGGAGGAATGCATTCTAAAAACAATTTTTAAGACCAGATACAAGAACTATGAGTTCATAGTGCTCCCTTTTGGGCTAATGAATGCACCTTAAACATTCATAAATTTCATGAATAGTGTGTTCTATTTGTGTTAATTTTTCTTGATGACATCCTCATTTTCTCTAAAAGTGAAGAGGATCATTTTGAGTGTTTATAATAAGTTTTACAATGGTTGAAAAATCACAAGCTTTTTGGGAAACTCTCTAAGTTTACTTTCTTCCAAATAGTAAGAAAATACTTGGGTCATATTATATCTATAGAAGGAATTTTAATTAATCTAGCTAAGATTAAAGATATCATATAATGGACAACACCTAAGAATATGCATGAGGTGTGTAGATTTATGAGGTTAGCATACTATTATCAATAAAATTTTCACCCTTTGGAAGGTAGTTCAAGCCTTCAAAATTTGATGTAACATGGGAACACCTCAAGTTTATGGGTGCCCTATTGGATAGTATAATCTCTAGGTTAAAGGGATAGCTCCCCTTAATGAATCACTTAGTTCAGACACTACTCTAACACTTGATAGGAAAAAGGAAAGGAACCTAATCTAATGGAGGTGATGTAGTAAATATGATATGATCACTACCAACCAACTAAAATTATACTTCAAACAAGATACTAACCTACACATGACACTAATCCAAATCTATGTCTCTACATCAATGTTTCTCATGAAGGTTTGTAACTCAAGCTTGAGCTAGGAGGAATAGTCAAGAGGTCATGCCATGACACTAATGAAAATACAAATAAATAAATTATTACACACTCTATTTGAATACTTTAAGAGACCTACAAAAAGGATTTCAAACTAAACATTAATGATAAACAAGGATAAGGATGCCAAATAAGTAAGCTTATCACTTAGAAAGATCGACTAATCAAGGATTGATATTAAAACTAGTATATGAAGAAGGTAAAACTAAGTTATTTTTCATTGATAAAAGAATGAAAATGGGAAAATATTCACTAGACCTAGGTGGAGGATACAAACTTAGCTAATTAAGGCCCAATATATAGAGAAAGTGAGAGAAGAAGGAAAGAAGGGCATAGGAGAGAGAGACAAGTGTCCAAAATAAGTTATAAGAATAAATAAGTTTGAAGCTACCCCATCTAGTCCTTAAAGACAAGTTCTATTTTTTTGAATAAAGGAAGTTTCAACTTGGCTTGACACCTTGACTAGCTCTCTAAAACTACCCTTTGCTTTGGATTGTGGAATGACAAGTGGAATTATTGATGGTTATATCATATTGAGTTTCACCTTTGATTTGATATTGAAACTTACCAACTTATCAATGTGTGATTTAGTTTTATTACCTTATGATGATCTTCTATGTCAAATTTAATATTTTGACACTTTATACGGACCTCTCGAGTAAATTAAAATAGTCTTTTTTAGCCTATTCAGTATAATTATGTACTTGAAAATATTAACCAATGGAATGGGGAGATGTTAAATGTAGTTTTGGACATCATAAATATTTTTTCATGGATTTTCTAATTCATCTAGATACATATAAATCTTCTTCTCTCTCACTGGGTTAAAATTGGCCTATTTGGGTAGCCTATGAGTGCCTTTCACTCTTAAGGATGATTAATAAATTAAATGCTTTGGATTAAAATCAAAATTCCAATAATAATTATTTAATAGGGGTTTCATCTTATTCCCAATATATTTATCCACCATGCATCCTTTCATGGGAGATATGAACATGTTTAGGAGACCCTCACCTAGTAGGCTTTGTGTTTGTGAGGTCTAGAGAGAGATGTGGCCTATATGTGATGTTATAAGTTTTAATTTGAGTTTTTTATGACCTAAATATGTTTTATAAATCTACCATCACCTGATCACATTATATTTTTATCACACTTATTCTTAAACCTTGGTATACACACCACTAGTTGATGCCTAGGGTTTGTAACCAAGTATGACAAACTAACCCTAGAAGATTCCTTGAGTCATTTACCTCACTATCATGGATTATAAATTCATGAAATTATTTCCCATACTTATCAACATATATTTAGGGTATTCAAATTCTTCATTCCATGCTTTGTCAATCCAAATCCCTTCCTTATGATTGCATATAGGTATATGCATGTGATTAGGCTTATTTGGCCTAGAACAAAGCTTACCATAATTAGGTTTGTCTATTTATGGGTATAATGGTTTAATTTGTTTATTATATCACTATTAAATCATATTAATTTTTTTAAATTTCCATTAGTTCTAATTTCTTCATTCTAACCATCAACTTGATCCTACCAAGTAGGCAGGCTTGTGTACAAAGTGACTGTGCATGCAAGGTTTTAGAGGAGATTTGTTTATTAATCCCACCCTCCCTTGTGTAATTAATATTACATAAAATATTATCACTTAATTTGACACTCACTTTTTTTTTACACCAATGATTCATATGTATTTTTTTCCTTATGCTTGAAACTAGCTTGTTCTTTACTGTAGCCTATAGGTGTCCATTAAGGTATCCTGAGTTCATTCAAGGGTTTTTAGGACTTAAATTTACAATAAATAAAAAAATACATGGATATATCATATCATTGGGAGTTTTTAATCCTTTAAATTTACATTTTGAAGTCACCATGACTTCATAACACTCAGTACCCTTATGCCTTCTCAAATTAGCTATAGGTGTTAATTTTTTTGAGAGTGGTGACTATATCTTAGGGTTAAAACATTTTTTAAAGAAATTAAATATGATTAAAACCTTATTTATTGTTTAAAACTCTTTTTAAATTATCCAAACGTTTTATCTTCTCCAATAATACTCTTGGTCTAGACTACCAAGTTTTAGGTGGTTGTAGGTGTGTATAAAGGAGAAGGGTTTGAGAATGAGGCCTTGAACTTAGTCTTTCCACTCCATCATGGTATTATAAAAGTGTTTAAAATTTAATTTTAATTCCTTATAACTTAAATTTTCATTTTATTTCTTTATAATGTTTTATAACCTTAGTCTCATCCTTGTACTAAGACCTGTGTAGGGGTATTGGGCCTACAGACCTTTTAAATGTTTTGACCCCCTATCACCTCAACACCTTATGTATATCCACTCATAAATATATATTAATTAATATTTTAATATTCCCTAATATTAATTTATTTATTTCTCCTTCTTGACCTTGTTCTTGTTAGTTGATTTGAGTCCAAAAAGAGGACCTACAAGTCTAGGGCCTATAGGTCTCTTTTGCTTCACTGGATGCTAAGATAATTTATTGAATCCTTTGATTATAATTTGAACTAAAATCATGTAAATTTTCATTCAAATCTCTCAATTATCCTATATAGTTTTTTTCCAAGTATTATATCACTTCAACTTCTATATTCACCTATACAGACTATGTATGTAGTCAGTTTATATGTAAGTCTGTGTGTTGATAGTTAGAACTTAGCACAAGATTCATGTTCTTTATGACACAATGGATTTTATAAAGTTTCACATATGTTTTTATAATTTTACACCAAATTTATCCATTATAAAATCACATTCATTACATTCCTCCATTGTTACAAGTAGCTTGCACACACACAATCATCAAAATGAGAGAATATTGTGAATTGCTTGGAGAAGGTGTTGTTGGAATATAAAAAGAAAAAATAATGGTATTTTAGAGCATGATATGGATTATAACATTAAACTAAACATTAAATCTTCATGTTAGACATTGAGAAACCTAAAATAAACAAAAAATATGATAGTCTCTTCTACAAATTATGTAAAAGAGTAGCTTTCCTTTCCAAATGAACATCCATACATGCCAACCTAGTAGATTAACATGTAATATGGTTATTAATATATATAAGGACATTTTCCAATTATTTTCATGAATTTAAATAGTTCACACTTGCATTGGAGTTTCACAAAATGTATTATGTGGGGATTTAAGCCTAAAAAATACACCTTAGCTCCTTAGTAATTGTTCATAAATATAAGGGGATAAATCTAATGACCAATGCCACAAATTATAATCCAATAGGGTTCCCCAAATTTTTCCAAAATATTAGCCTCCAACTCTACTTGTATGGCTTGTACCATTCATATGAAAACAACCTTTATGAGCTTGTGCAAGGAGTGATAGAGGAGATATAGAGATTTTAGTGTATCTATTAGACCTAAAACATTATCCCAAGATGTAGTATAACCTATAGAAGATGAAAGGATGTCCATAAACTATTTTCACTTGGAATATGAGTTCACAAGTCCGTACATGTGACAAAAGTCCTCTCTAAAGTGTTAAATTTTAAGATTATGACATATTATTGATTTGATGATAGGTTTGAAAATTATTCAACTCATCCAAGGTCCATGTAAAGTGTCTTTTATGGATTTATCACTTGGGTAACTTGGATATACATGGAAATTAGCCAAAAATCAGTTTTTTCCTTCATTACGCTTACCTTAAACTCTACAAAAGAACTTTAAAGTTTATAAATAAACATGAAATTTCATAACAAAGTGATTAAGACATAAAATGACCTTTAAGGAAAAATAATGATCTATAAAACCTCTTTACTAACTCTCATCACTCCATCACAATACTAGACCATTATAAGACCAATATAGGACTTTACCTTAATCTCTTCAAATAAACCTTAAACAATGCTAATAAGGCTTTATGAAGACTCTTTGAAATCTATATAAAGCATTACAATACCTTGAACTAGGTTAGAAAGAAATGAGAAAAAAAATTTACCTATATTGGTTTACATTTTGACCTTAGGGGTCAAAATTGGTCAACAAATTGGTGATTCATGGGGGTAGCATGCTTGCAATGCTAAAAGGACCAGTAGCCTTATCCTTTCATTGGGAAACAAAGTCATTTTCACTCAATTTAAGACCTGAACAGACCTTCACCATGACAAGACAATCTTATTTTACCTTCAAAGAACACAAATAAAGACAATACACACAAATTAAAGCAAAAAGACTCACACATGTACTATCAAACACTTAGGGAACACAACAAACAACATGAGAAAAACTAATTATCAATAACTAACCTAAAAATAAATTCTTCCTCCTAGATAAAAAGGGAATATTTCATAATCTCTTACTCCATGAGATGAATAATGACATGAAATAGGTTGCCTTTTGATTCTTGGTCTTGTTGTTTTAATCTTCATCTTGAATGCCACTCCTCTTGACATGTTCTCAAATGAAACAATAACTATAAAATAATCACCTGTGAAGGTGAAATCATATTATGTTTTAATAACCATCTCATGATTCTCCTTATCTACAACCTAAACTAATTATTCTCTATCTGTGCATATTTCTTAGGCCTTAATGACATCTTGAGTGATACCACACTTGTTACCAACTATTGCAAGCTCTTCAAAGAGCATTGTATACTCACTCAAAGCTACATCATTATCCTAAATGAGAATATATTTTTTAATATCATTATGATCATGATATTAAATAGTCAACATACATTTACAAAGGCCTTCAATCTCTTGAATTAATTCAATATACTATTGCCAATCATCTTCATCCTCTTCTATTTGATCAACGTGAATAAGATCAACTAGAAGAGCATCTTCCTCTTTCTCCTCAAGAACCACAAGGTTCTCAAAAGTTTAAAATACTTTATGTATTTATTATAACCAAAAATTTTACCCTAGGAGAAGTTTTTTTAGACGTCTCCAAATTGGTTAAACATGGAATTACCCTTAGACCTGTGGGTTGTCTATAATAGGGGTAAACCTCTAAGTTAAAGGGATAGGTCCCTTTTATGAATCACTTAGGATAAATTTCACTACTCTATCACTTTATTACTTGGAAAAAGGACAATAAATAATTTAAAAACCTAAATATAATGTTCATGCACCAAGTTTTCTTGACCACTACCACACATTGCACAATACACTAAGACCTATAAGATAACATGAACATAAACACATCCTAGAATGAACATATTGAATCAATGCTTTTTATAAAGGTAAGGTATTGTAATTATAATATGGAAGAATAATTCTAGTTCAAAACCCACAACATACCCATGATGACACCAACTACAACCTGCAATAGAGAAACAACTACATGAGGCAAAATAAATAGGACACAAACAAGGTGATATACTTATACACTTGATAATATCAACCATTTTGAGATTTATCACTGTATGTACTCATATAATGAGGTAAACATCAGCTGATTTATTAATCATAGGTATAACAAATGATTAGGGATTCACCATACCTAGGTGGAGGATACATTTCTAAGCTAAAATGGCTCAATAGATAACACAAGTATGAGAGAAAAGAAGTGTGCAAGAGAGAGAAGGTAGACATAAGCCATGTAAGTTAAAAAAATAAGAGGAGTTAGGTAAAAATTTAAATAGGTCTAGGACTTCATTTTTTTCTCCTCTTTAGATACTCCAGCTCTCCTAGTGGCATGGGGGTTGAAAAGCTTGTTTGAGACTTTGACTAGCTTCTTCAAACTCTCCTTCTTGACATGTTGAAGGACAAGTAGAATTATTGGTGGTCAAATAAATTTATCCTAAATTTTTCTCTAATATTTACACCTTTAAACTAACCCCAATAGGTTATCTTTGACACCTCATCTATTTCTCTTGCAAGGTGTCTATAAGGCTCTTCATCTCTTTAAGCCTATTTTGTACACAAGTGTTAAAACTTGGTTTTAATTACTATAAATAATAAAAAAATCTTGGATGGCCTATTGAAATCATATTATACCTATTCAAATCCATTTTAAGCCTCAAAATAGCCCCATCAGGTTACTCTCTACCAAAATCCCTAATTAGGCTTTATTCCTTATATCATTTTTTCCTATTTTTCTCCATGTGTGGGAGTTTTAGGGATTATATTTGAAAAAAAATGTATATTATATGACCTTATATAATCTTAAAATTCCATGTAAAATTTAATGAGATGAATCCAAGTGGAAGTCTACTTTTTTTACCTATCTCTTCTACCAAATAGGCCTTATTAGGTCTCTAGGCCTAGAAAATGTACTTTACATCTAAACTCCTCCTTTACTTGTGAAAAATATAAGAAGTGTGTGATTAAATTTACCCATGACAAAATAAATATACATGTCAATTTTGGTCTTCTAGAACATTGTTCTTATAACCAAACCATGAAATAGCCAAAAATAAACCCTTTAACAATGTTGTTTGGATTGCCTTACAAAATAGAGTTTGTTTGGTCACTTATAGGGGTTCCTGAGCAAATTTATTAATTTTAGGAGATGAATTAAGTCAAATATGACCTCATAAAATTATTTTAAAGTATCCATCTCTCTAAAATCCTTGAAAAACACCCAAAAACACACAAAATAAGGGATTTTTAGTAATCTATACAAAAATCCTTACATATCAAGTTCATGTGAAGAAACTCCTTGGATTCTTAAACAACATCCAATATTTTTTAAGAGAAACTTGTGGAATTTTATGTGATTTTGAATTCCATCCTTGAAAACTAGTTATTATAGAACTCCTAGGTAGCTTGAAAGTAATTTGGACTCTTCGCGATGATTCATAAAGTTGGATGTATGAATAATCCAGCCAAATTAAAAAATTAGAATTAAATTAGGGTGTCTAAATTCCCATAATATCACAAGTTCCCATACAAATCCTCCTGACCATACCAATAAAAAATCTAGCCTCTCAAGCTAGAAGTGAGCATTTTGAGAGGTCTAGGAGAAAATTGAGTCAGTAGGTGTATTTACTAAGATTAATTTGAGTTAAAATGACCTTAATGGGGTTTTATATTTCAACATATACCTATTCAGTTTTATATCTTTTCACCATAATTCACCAAACTATCTAACCACCTCATTTGCTTAGGTCTAGAGTTTTCAAGTTACACTATGTGACCCTAGCTCACTATTTTTTTCCATTTTTCTCTTTCTACTAGGGTCTGAGCATCATGTAAGATTTGTATATATTTCCATAATTATAATCAAGGTCTTAGTTCTCTCAACTTCTCTTTATTTACATCTCTTGGTTACCAATCTCTCAAGATCTACCTTGTTGGCCTATGTATGCAAGGGTTGTTAGGATTGAATAGGGGATGTTGACTATGTTTCACTTGTTTTATCTCTATAATATGGTTTATATCCCATGGAGTGTTTTTATAATTTTATTCATTGTCTCTTTAAGGTCCAATTCTCAACTCAACTCACTTTTATTCATCACCTTTCTTTGGTTTTCCCTATCTAGTAAGCCTGTGTATGCACATTAGGACTAGGCAGGGTCTAAGTTTTCATCCTTGTTAGGTCTAAGGAAGAATGATAGAATGTTAATTTTCATAAAATAAAATTCTATAACTTTATTTCCCTTATTTTTTACAACAATTTCATTCATATCTATTCATATAAGCAACTTTGTTATCTTAGGTAGTTAGACTATATGTATTTACAAGTTGATTGTGTATATGTAGTTGTCTTTACCCCTATATTTTATACTTTAAAACTTATAAATATTTTGGTCTAAATTATTTTTATAAATTTTAGTTATATTCATATCCTTCAAGCATTACTATTTAAATATTTTGGAAATTATTAGACACCAAAAAGACATACAGGTGGTGTGCATTCATTTAAGTTTGTAGAACTAATTCTTTAGAGCCCTATCTTCAATGTTGAATTTATTATAAATATTATCATGATATTTATTATATTTGATAATCTTTTATAATACCTTAAAACAAAATCATTATGTTATCATCTCAATGTCTTAATATCATTCCTTTTCACTATATAGCTGACTACAGGTGACTGTTTGGGTACTTTTACTATGTTTGAGGCTCATAGCCATTTTGTGCCTTCAAAATCAATCTTAAATCTTTCCAATGAATCCTAATCAAATATTATTATGTCTTAAGAAACTTTTAATGTATTAAATCCCTTGTTGTTCACCATTTTCACTATTCAAGGCCCATTTCTCTTAAGTGGTTGTAGGTGCTCTTTTAGGGCCTAATTTTGTATGGGCTTCTTAGGTCTCTTTAGTCTCCAAGACCAATTATCAATACTTTCAAGGAAATTATTTCATTACTATTTATGTATAAATCCTCTCTCACTATCTTGAAACCTCATACTCTCATCAATCTTTTGTATTCAATGTTTACGATAGAGTCTCAAATCGGTTGGTTGTAGGTCTATCAATAAGGAAACTGACTATATATTGCTTTGATTTATCTTTTAAAAGTACATAATAATGTATATAAGTGGTTATTACTCATTATATATCTCTTTTAAATTCATTAAGGGTCCATATAATGTCTTAAAACACTTTTAAGCACCTTTGCTCTTACTATCAACTTCCACTTACAACCTTATAGGTGACTGTCAAGAGGACTTGACTATTTAGCCTTAGTAGGACCTTTTATAATTAAATTATGAAAGATAAATAAAATCATGAATTTTTTTTAATAAATTTATCCTAAGTTCAAAAATCATCTCAAAACATCTTCATTCATTTTGAATCCACTATCCCTACAGTCAAAATCTTGTAAGTGTCAATTAGGTAACATTCAACATGGTCTTCAACTTGTTGACTATATATGCTCAGAGATAATATTAATTATAATCCATTTAAAACTTGAAACACCACATTATTTCATGATTTTATGACCTTTATGAGACATTAACAACATTATATTTTCCTAAATTATAGATCTGCAGGCCTATAGGTGATAGATCCTGCAACTTATGCTTAAAACTTTGAAGGGATGCAAGACATGACTATGAGATTCAAAGGTCATTGTAATTTCATTGAATTAACATATGTAACATGAAAAAATAATCCCAAGCTCATGGAAATGCACTTTAAAATACTAAATATAGCCTGCATGAAGAAACACAAAGAACATAATCCAAGGTGGTGAATGGAGATACGACTATCTCTTTAGACTTTTAAATTCATGTAAATATTTAAAAACACTTCAATAGGCTTTATAGGTTTTTTAAAGATTCATACAAACTTTATTCTTCAAAAAATATTCCACCATTCTACTTGGAAAGCTCAAGAAAGACCCCTATCATGGAATTTTGACCTTTGGTATGGACCAAAGAGTTTCAAGTAGAATGGTCCATACCATGATAGGTCAAGGTATGGTAAAGGTCAAAATTAGATAATAAATTAATGACTCAAAAGGGTATCATGCATGTTATGATGACTAGAATAGTAGCCTTATCCTTCCATTGGGATATGGAGTCATTTTAAATATAATACAATAATATCATACCTTTAAACTTGATCAACCAAGAAAACTTGATTACCTGAATAAAACATAAAAGGAAGACACACATATGTGATAACAAGCACTTAAGGAACATTATTGGAAGCAAAATGACTGAGGGAGGGTGAATCAATATTTAAAAAATCATATAATTCTACTTAAAATTCATGATCCGTTAATCAAAACATATATATTAATCAAAACACAATAAACCATACATATGAACATGAAATACAAGAACACATCACATATGTGGGAAACCCTCTAAGGGAAGAAAAGCCACTAATATATACTAATGGAATACAGTCCTATAAGACAAAAACCAAATTTAGTGACTCTCCAACTCCACATAGAGCACCAACCACAATTATCCAAGCAGCCACTTGACTAGGCTTTAGCAAGCACCCATTTATAAGGAGGTACCAACCCCCTAGATGACTCAACACCCACTCAACCACCTGATGTTTTTGAACACCTTTAGAACACTATATTTATCAACCAACTAATGAAAACCACCTATTCATCTCTTTACACTCTTATCCCTCTCAAAATATCTTTTATGCCTCTTCAATCAACTAAGTCTCTTCAAGACTGATTAGGTCATTTGACTTTAATACTCATAATCAAACCTTCTATTAAATATTCATGACAGTCCCTCTGATTTATTCTAATGGTCTATATGAACTTATTCCACTCAATGATATTCCATATAATTATATCATCTCAATTTTAAATAATTATCTAAGTAGGCCTAAAAGGCCTTGTACTTATTGTTAGTAATTTGGCCTGTCAAGGTCAAATTACTACCCCTATCAATCAAAACATTCCTAAAACTATTTAATAGACTTTTAAAGCTTGGAATTATGGCCTAAAAGAACTAGTTTTGGTAAAAAATGTCAAAAATGGATTGTAAATGGGTCATTATCATTTGAAAATAGCATTTTCAATTTTAAATATGCAGACAATCCATACATAGGGATCATTTTTGAGAGAAAATTAAACTTTCTAGGAGCTATAGGTGGTTTTAGGACCTTAAATTTTATACACAGTGTCATCATGAGTTTTATAACCTTATGAAAAATTTTAATGGTCATTATATGAGTGTATATACTCTCTTTTTTGTAATAGTCCTCAACATGTCTGTTGGAGATCACCATTAGAGTAGGCATCATTCTAGAGTACCAAAAAGGTTTCTAAGACTAGGTAAAAGTTTAAAAAGAATAGGATGATGTTCTTAAATCATAATTACACCTTTAAAGAGTGTAAAAACTCTAAATGTTAAGCAAAATGTGCTCATACAGGCTTATGCAATCAAATAGGCATATAGGCCAAAAAGGGGTTTTCTAAATTTTCAAGAAAAATGTGATTTAAAAATGTTTTTATATTATTTTACAGACCCCAAGATGATGTTTTAAGTAATTGGAGATTAGGTGAATATTTATTTTCATTTTGGTGAATTTTTCACTTTTTACAATTCTAGACACCCTTCCAAGCCTCCTATTTAGATGTTCGTATCTTTCACCACGTGTTGAGTTTAACCAAATTATATTATTAATTTTTTATTAACCCTATTTAATTATAATTAATAAAAAATTGATACTAGTTTAAGGGCTTTGATTAATGAACAATCATTAAGAGTGTAGACAACTCAGAATGTAGTCAAAACTCCACAAGCAGATCCCCACATGATAACTTTTCATATATTTGGAATGGGAACATAATATTTTAAAGGATATTAGGGGTAAATTTTATCACATAAATTTAAATATTTTGGTATTTTTATGTCTTTACTTCATGAATCATCATTTTGAAGATTAAGCTTCAAAGCCTGCTTAAACCCTCAAAAAACTAGTTTTGAAAAAAGTTGATTCTATTGGCATAAAATATTTTTGGATAAACTTGAAAAAATTTAAAATGTCAATTAAAATTAGAGAGGAATATATAAATGTAAATTTTATGTATGGATATGTATAGATGACGAAAGAAATCATGTTTTTGGTGGACAAAGCATGTAAAATAAAGCACAAGATACTTCAATAAAATATAATAAATGGAGATAAAATCATAAGAATTTTTATTCATCCTAAAATTTTAATTTGGTCAGAAATAATCCTAGAAGTGTCCCAACTAGCTAGATCAAAATGGCCAGTCTGTAGAAAAATGGAGCAAAATAGGCCTAATCAACCCTATTGACTAAATGGTGAATATTTTCTCATCAAGAAAAAATATCTTGTTATGAGAAAAGTTTTTCCAAGTATATTTAATTATTTTTTCAGGTTCCATGTCATATTTTTATAGTTTTAATGGGGTCCAAATGTAAGAGGATAGGCTATTAGGCCTAATTGTCCTAATAGGCTAATTGGTCAATCAAATAAGTAAAAAATAGCATTGAAAATATATCAAATGAATTAATTTTTGAGTTACCACATGCCATATCTGATATTATTATGGATATTAATATATTTTTAAAATTTTAAATGTTATTTTATGTAAGGAGGAGCCTATTAGGGTTAACTAGCCTTGAACTTCCAATCAAAGCTTCAGTTGACTAGTTGACCAACATCAAGCAATATCCCTTTGTTATCATTTAAATAATGATATTAAAATACTTGAAGATTAGTAAAAGTGGAGATAGACACCATAGAATGTCACTGATTACATGCAAAGAGATTTGACCAAGTCAATGGGGCACACCATTTCTTGTTTTAAAGCCAAAAATGGATTTCTTACAAAATGAGAAAATTAAAAGATTTTTTAAGAATATTGTATTTATTTTTGAACTCAAAATATACTTGAGTTGTTATAAACATGGGCCCACCTATTTTCCATGCCAAATTTTGAGAGTGATACATGCTTTGTGATTGAAAGCTATTAAAAGGAGTTTTCTAAATATTGTAAAAGGGAGTTGATTAAATAATTGTAAAAGGTTTTAGTCTTTATTTAATTAAAGAATATTATTACTTATGTAAATCAAATCCACTTAGTCTGTTATTATATTTGAAGACTTATATATTGGCTTTTGAAGCCATTATTGCATAATTCCTGGAGTAGAAGAAGAAATTGTAATCTGGACCATACATCAATAAAGAAGATTTTGTTTTACATATGATTTTTAAAAGATAATAGTGTGTATTTGATTGTGTATCGGCATATAAGATAGATTATATCTCCCTTTTGTAGGTCCCTCCACCTATTTTTTTTATCTCACCTTATGTAGGTCATTTGAAGAGGTAAAAGAAAATTTGTGATCCAAAATCCTTTCAACCCTTCATCTAAAATGTTTATGCTTAAGGGAAAAATATGAATTTTATTAATTCATAAGTGTGCAGCAATTATAATAGTTTCTAGAGAATATAAGTAATTTAGGTGCATCACCCCTTAATTAGGATTTCCTTCAATTTTCCCTTCCTTTTTTCATCCCAAATATCACAATAGATCAGATTTAATTGATAAATCCTAAGGGAACCAACTCTCTCTAGAGGTTCTTCTCAACATACAATCACCCACACTCTAAGAAGTTCCCATAATATCATCTAGAGTGAAGGTGTATTATGCACATCTTCAAGCAGGGTGTACTCCAGAGTGATAACACTTATACAATCCTCTTACTCATACACCTATTGGTCATCCAAACACACTTTTCCACTAATATTAACCAAAAATAGGCCTTAAGACACATTAAAAGCAATAATTAATCATTACATTAGGTCATCCATTACTCAAATTGACTAAATTCTTCTTTAGGTCTCATGGAGACCTAATTCCATTAGGCCTACTTTAGGACATGTTAGCTTATGACCCATTAGAACACTATACATATATATAAATGACACAAAATTTCCATAAAATATTCAAATATTCCTTATCCAACATCCTTTGAGCACCATGACACCTTTTAGATTCAACCACCACTTGAGATACTCCATTAACACTATTCATATTAGGCCTTTGAACACATAAAAAGGTCTATCCTGAATAATTAAAGATAACACCTTATTTAGCCACACAACCATGAAAATAAATCACTTATATATAACCTACATGAATTAAAAATTATCACCATATGAACTAGACACTTCCACTCAAGAGATAAGGCTTCAAGAAAACCTCTACAACTCACTCACTCAAAATTTCTAGATTACATCATAACACAATCATGTGACTTAGACCTCCAATACATGTATAGACATTTTAAATGAATTATTATGAATTTATATGATCCTATGATACCATTATACCATTCTCAAATAGAAATATCATATAGTCAAATTGAAAATATTGGTCTTGCAAACTAATCTCATGGCCTTGCATCTCAATGTCTTATCTAAACTAGACATGTCAACTTGTGAGAAAATGTTTCACCATACACATGACCTACAAAGATTATTCAAAGCATGAAAATATATTAAAAGTCTTTAAAAAAATCTCCATGCACTTGGTTTCATCATTAAATTATTAAAACACATTCTTATTCATATTCTCATTGTTGCTTAGTTTTTTCATTGTTTGCACCATTAGGCCTTGTTGATGCTTCAAACTACATCATAGGTTATCTTAGTGTTGAAGAACACTTCTCATTTTAGTATTATGATAATCCATGGTATGAGTTGTAGTTTGTGACTATTCATTGATTATCTGTGGTGAAATAAAAGCAAAGTATGAAAATTATCCATAATATTTATTTGATTTAGTGGTTGGGAGCCACCAAGGTCTACACAATTTGAATACTTTGTAATTTTGAGGACTCAGAAGATAAACTAAATGATTATTAACAATTATCTTTAAGCTAGATTAAATCTTGATAAAAAAAGAAAAGAAAAGTGAAGGGTAAGGAAGGAAGAGATGTGATTGCAAGTTTTCATATCAAATATTATGACAAAATTCAAATTACGTTGAATACACATTAAACCAATTTATGTTATAAAATAACATAATCTCAAATTACATCACAAATTAGGAAATATTCAAAGGAAAATTATGAATCATAAGTAAGAACCAAGTTTACTATTATGATATGAACAACATAAGTACATCCAAATGGAGAGCAAATAAAATGAAGTATAATTGAAATATTTATAGTTAATCTAGCATTCATCAAAAATTAACTAACATATGACAAATAATGTGACTCAAAACAAGAATAATCACTCAAAATAAACATGAATTTCCATAATTAAGAGATAACATAGACATTTAACAAAACTATCTAGATAATCTTTTCAGAATTCGTTAGTTGTATTAAATGCTCCTAGTATCAATTGCTCAAAAAAACTCCCTTACAAATGGTAATCATCTGCCTATTTATAAGAAACATAGGTGGTTAACTAGTTAAATTTAAAAATATAAACATGTAAATAAGGATAGCTATCCTTAATATAAAGATACAATGTGGAAGGTCACATGTCAATGTGAGAAGAAAGAGTATATGCTAACATACTAGCATATACTTTACAAAAAGAAAATTCTCTTTAAGAATTTCATTGGTGGGCCCTTTGATTATCCATTCATAAGGAAGTATTTCACCTTGGTGTATTCTTACTTGATCATCTCAAAATCCACTATAGGCTTCATTAGATAATCCTCTTTTTTATCTGCTAACTTGTCAAATTCACTATCTACCCAAGATATAAGTTCCATGATACATTGTCCTTTTGCAATTTTCTTCCCTATAAAAATAATTGTATCAAGGGTATTTTAGTTCTATATAGATGAATAACCTTTGATATATTTGATGCTTTGGATGTGATTACAAACCCTCTACTTGAATTCTTCATCATCAATCAGGCATATAATAGTGGTTTGAGAAGGGTTATCTAATAGATTCCCTAAAAGTTTCTGAATCTGGTTTACCAAGTTTGTGTCTCTCTTGATGAAGTACTTAACATCATTTCTCTAGGTGATCAAATACTCTTATTTATCTATCAAAACTACCATCAAGATGTTCAGATGTTTAAGTTTGATAATCTTGAAGTCCAATGCCTACCTTGTCTTATGCACCTTGATGAACTCCTCCATCTAAATTTGAGAATTTTGCCATTAAGTGATTAAGGCTTGTGCCATCTCAAATTTATGGTTCAAAGCACTAAATCTAAGCTTTATGCTTTTCAAACTCTCAAATGCATTTGTAAAATATTTATTCAATGCTTGTAATGCATCCTTAAGAATTGAAAGGAGGACCTAAGCTTCTAAATCTTTTTTTTCTTTCTCTAACTTGAGAATCTTCTTCTTCATTCCTTGAACTTTGGCCAAGGTCAATATTGACTGGGCCATTACCATACTAGCTCCATCTTGAAAAATAGGATGTTCAACTACTACCTACCCTAGAATAGGAGTTAAGCCTAAAAATGGTACCACCTTCTAAAAGGTGAACTCCTTAGTACCAATAGTAATTTTCTTGGTCTCCACTCCCTCAATAGTTAATGTATCTAGATTAAATTAGACCTGAGAGTTAAATTCTTTCACTTGTGTTTGTTTAAGAATATCTAAATTTGAACTCCCAAAGTCTCCTAGGGTACCAACCCATTGGCTTTCCTTATTGTGAAAAATCTAGATGCTTCTCTCTGCTTGTTTGTTAAACATATCTTGAATCCAAGGCTTGACATTATCTTGAACACCTATATCCACTTGAGTCAAATCTAGTGAAGGAGAAAGAGATGGGATTTTTTGAAACTTTCCATAAACAAACCAATCAAGAATGGCTGGTCTATAAATAGGATTGTCATTATTGAAGAGGTTTATTTCACTAGTAGGGTGAGCAAAAGTTAACCTAGGCCTCTTTCTTAGAGCCAGAGAAACTAAAGTTAATTTTTCCTATCTCTTTCCACTGCCTAATGAAACCAATTCCATGCTTACTTCCTTAGATGGGTCTTTTTCCTTATCTAAACCATAAAAATTTGTGATATTAATAAGGGCACTTTCTACTATTTCTTTAGTTTCCAAAGTAATCAAGAGGTTATAGTAATCAAGATAATAACCTCTATTGAGGAAGAAAGCCTTGGTGGGATGCTTGAATTTGGGGAACTTCACTAGGTCTATACTCTATGTTGGGAAATCACATCTTTAACTTTTCCCTTTCCATCCTTAGGTTACCCAATCTAGGATGACTTTGTCAATTTTCCCTACTTAGGATTAGAAGATTGTCCCTCAATAGGTGGTTCTTGATGTGTAGTCCCAGATGGTCCTGACAACAAGTGATACTATAAAGGATGTAACTACCATATTTCTCTAGAAGGATTATTATCCCTGACTAGCCTATGTTCTAAATTTATGTTGTATTTTTAAACCCTAGATAATACTTCTTCAAAGTTCTTTGCCTTTGTGTAAATACCATCTCCCACACCTAGTTGACATTTATACTCAGTCTTTGGGACATTTTTATCATAAATATGGTTATCCAATCTATCATTGGGGTCACAGATCTTAAGATCATCTAGTTGGAAATAAAAATATTTCTTGTGCACTACTATGATCTCCAACTATTTCAAATCCTTGATTACAATTCTGCCAATGTGTAGTGGAAAGAGATGAACCTTAGCTTTCTTATTCTTCTTGTAGTGCCAATCCATTCCCTAGATGATTTGATAATAAATTTATTTCTCTACAAGCTTATTTTGAAAATATATAGGCAATCTATATGGTTAGACCATAATTCCCTCTATCCTTATTATATTGCAATCTAGATAGAACCAAACATACCCTATGCCTCTACTTATCTTTTGATTATAGGATGAAACCTGGGCATAGGGATATTAGTGATTTCCTCAAAAATGACTAGGAAGATACCATCACATAGTAATTTCATGTGATTCCTATATTTGAATATATGTAATTTCAAATAATGATGGGAAATGTTAGATCCACCATCAGGGGACCAATTTTAAATGCCAAGGAAATTAATAGAGGCTAGGAGTGAATCCAAGAGGTAAGACATCATAAAGAATTTCTTATAAGTCTTTCTCTTGATGGATGTAAATTGTTTGGCCAAGAAACTTATTAAGTCTCCAATGGGAGTGGTTAAATTTCACTCCAACATGTAATGGACATAAGATACCCAAAACATACCTAAATAAGTAGCAGAATATTCACCAAAGGCTCTATTCAATAAAGTCATAGCTACCCTAACACCTTCCCTAAATTGAGAAATAATAATCTCACCATTTGAGTTCTTGAAAACATGAGAAACTTGGATTAACCAAGGTGAGAGGACTGAATCCATGTTTTGGGAATTTTCCCATTCTCTCAAGGAATGGAGATTGACATGAGGCAAAGGGAGCTTATAATAATTTACAAAGGCCATGGGAGTTATACATGAAACTTTTTGATACTTCATGAATAATCCATTCTCCATCTATTCTGAAGTCAACAAAAATAGAAACAAGAAGATCAATGCAATGCATTACCTCTGGTTTATCAGCCATATGGTGAAGGCCTACCATTTAAATTGATACTAAATCCTTGTATCTTTGGTATACTAAAGCATTCCTCTTTTCTTCTTGGGAAATTAGTTTCAAATCCTAGATAAAGAAGAATAATTTAGACCAATTCTTGATTTCATGTACATTCAATGCTATTAAATCTAATTCTATGTCTCTAAAGACCCTTCCATCACCATCTAAAGTTAGATAAAGATCTACTTCATCTGTTGCTTGCTCATTGCCATTGATAAAACTGTATTGTAGTTTCAATGCTATCTAGTTTATTACTAAAGCACTTGATTTGAATTTAGTTCACAATTATCTCAAGTGTCACATAATCAATTGAACTGACTCTGGCCTTCTTTATAGAGGTTCAAGTTTTTTAGCTTTAATGGTAAAAATATCAAGCTCGTGATTTCATACATGCCTTATATTTGATGGAACCTTACTATCATGTCTTCTATATTTTCAATCATGAGATATCTTTCATTTAGATCTTCCATACTTATGTGGAGCTTATGTGGTAGGGTTAATGCCTTCTATGCCAAATTTCATAAATGTCATTTGAAGAGTGACCATTGGTTTTCAAAACTCCCCTTTATTTTTCTTTGAAAAGCTAAAATCCATGTCCTTTCATTTCATTGGTTCTTTATCTTTAAGATTATTTAGTATGCCATGTGTTAAGCTCATGAGGCCTTTGAAAAGTCCTCAACTTTGTTTCATCATAGGATCAAATCTAGTGAGCAAGTGATCATCATTAGATATTTACTAGGGTTAGATCATTAACTGCATGTTTTTTTTTAAAAGGCTTTGGGATCAATGCACCATTAGATCAAATCTAGTGAACAAGTGATCACCATTGGATCTTGCAAGATGCTTACCTTTTAATCAGTTACATGATCATATAAATCTTAGGTTTAAAAACTTGATTTAGAATTTTATGTTTAAAAAACATAAAATGACTTAGGATAAGATATTTATATACTAAGCTTATCTTCATAAAAAACTAGGAATTTCTTAAAATATTTTTTATAAATGCCTCCTTTTATTAGGATTTAAAAAAATTCTAAGTTAAATTTGATAGGTTTGGCCATGTCAAATATATCTTCACAGATGTCAAATGATGGGAGCAAACCTGTCAAATTTAAAATAGTAGAATTTTTTGGTCTAATTATTGAGTACCATGTGTAAAGCCTTTAGGAGATCCTAAGGATTTTGGGATTATTTAGTTTAAAATTGATGGGTTTGGTCCTATCAAATACATCCTCATAGATGTCAAATGATGGGAGTGAGCCTATCAATTTTAAGACAATAAACTTTTCTAGTCCAATGAATGAGTGTTATGCATAAAGCCTTTAGGAGATCCTAAGGCTTTTGGGTCAATGCACACCATTAGATTAGAACCTTTAAGGCAATGTGAACCATCAGATCAAGTCGTGAGTGGTTGAAAAATATTAACATCTTTTTAAGTGTTGTATTTAATTCACACCATTGGATCAAAACCTCTAAGCAAATTATCATTGTTAGATATTTACTAGGAACAAATCATTAATTGTATGTCCTTTTAGGTGTCTAATTTAATTCATACCATTGGATTGAAACTTCTAAGAAAATGATCACTTTTAGATATTTATTGGGCCCAAATCATTAATTATATGTCCTTTTGGGTATCAAAGTTAATTTTCACCATTGCATAAAAACCTTCGAGCAAACAATCACCGTTATATATTTACTATGCCTAAATCATTAACTGTATGTCCTTTTTAAAAGACTCCAGGGTTGTTGTATTCTTGGATCAAAATCAACAAACAAACTATTACCATTAGATTTGTAAAAGATCATAAGCTTTAAATTAATACCCAATCATGTATAAAGTTTAGCCTAAGGTTTTATATTAATAGTCGATCATGTTTTAAAGAAAAAACATATTTAAAGCTTAATATAAATTTAGACTTAGGATCATTTAATAAAAAGGAAATAAAATTTCCTGCTAGTATTTTCCATGAATATTCAAATTCAAACTCCCTTTAGGGTTTGTTCCTTAGGAACCCTAGCTTCTTCCATGGAACCTGCAACTAATCACCTTGAAGACAATTATTATTGATTTTGAATCATGAAATGTAAATATGGTAAAATTCATCAAAGCACATATTCCCATTTGAAAATTGATTTTCCTTTAAAATCTAAGATAAGACAACTCTTCACATTCAATCTAGAATATAGACTTTCTAGAAACAAGTATAGGGGTCCTCCTTCCAAAAAAGAAAGATAGGGGGTGTTGGTCTCAACAAATGGTGACTTAAAGGGGAAACATAGCAATATGTTAGAACACAAGACTCTAGTTTAAACTTGTACATGAACTCTATATCTCATTTAGACATTATTTTTCTTGAATCAACCTTAAATTGAAACAAGATCCTTATGTATAAAATCTAAACTTAGATATTAAAACATAAACATGCATTATGTGCTTTGATTCCACTTACTATTTATCATGAACTTTAAGAAACAATGTCTAGGTTCATGTATTTTTAGTCCATTGCAATTGATTTTGATAATTTTAGATATTATTTAAGAATAATAACTCCTAGGTCAAGGGAGGCTTGGGCATTTCTATACTTCCAACCAGGCATCTATATCCCCAACATAGATACCTTTGGTTCCACTCAAGGTCTTGTTCCATTACCAACCAGGTGTCTATAGCCCTAGTGGAGATTACTTGAATCACCTTTGATTCAGAAGCTTTTGATTTAAAAATAAGTTTTTTTTTTTTTTGTATCATCATTTTTTGCTTCCAACAAAGGTTGGGAACTAGATTAGCTAGGTTTAGGAATTTGATCAAATGTTCTGGTGTTAGGATAATCTCCTTTAATTGAAACTTGAGTTCATGACAAGGATATGTTTTAATTGTAAGCATGAATATGAGTTAACAAAATAAATTCACATCATATACATATGACTCTTCTTAAAACCAAGTTTTAATTTAGAATAAGATTTAAATATTTATAGGACATTAAGTTTGTATACCAATCTATACCAGTTCCATTGGTTTCTTCATGATACTTTATTGTGACCTGATGTTCACCTTTTATAAAGTTCACCCACACTCTCTTGAGCAATTTCCAAATCAATAATAATACCAAAAAATTTATACCAAAACTAAGGAATACCACCAAAAAATAAAATAAAACAAAACACAAAAAAATAAATATATATAAACCCAACAAGAAAAAGAAAAAAAAACAAAGAAAGAAAGGAAACTAACTAGCCTACCTACTCTAACTTTCAAAATATTACACATTTATTCCATGAAGACCCTCGATGGGATAGAAGAAAAGTAATGTTTGCGATATTTTTCATTAGTAGGTAATGTGAACTCTACTCCTTGGAGATCTTTCAACCTAAAAGTATTGTCCCTTAGTATTTCTATAATTTGGTATGAGTCAATCCATAATGGGGTGAATTTACCGTGTTTGCCTGTAGGTTTTGATGCTTTATCCCAAAGGACTAGATCACCCTACCTAAACACCTTTACCTTAGATATTTTATCAAACCATATTTTCATATTTGATTGGTGCCTAATGAAGTCTATAAATTGCTTTTCTCTGGAAACTTCCATTTGAATAATATATAAAAACCAAGAATTAGCAAGTTCCTGATTGTCTTCCATGTATTACTACATGAATGTGAATGTAGGCAACTTCAAGGTAATGGGAAATATGGGTTATTGAACATATGCCAAAATAATGGTGAGGCATTTAGATATTTTTTGTTCTTGATTTGATCTATACCCATAATGCAAACTTAAAAAGTTTATGCCATGTTTTAGGTCTATCTTTAGCATATTTCTTGATAGCTTTCATCATATTTTAGTTTATGGATTTAGAAACACCATTTCCTTGAGGGTATTGATTATAATAAAAATTGATTGAAATGCCTTGGTCATAATACCATTATATAATTTCAATAGAAATGAATGCAGATCCATTATTACAAACCAAAGAAACTGGGGTTCCAAATCTAGTACAAATATTTTCCTCTAATAGATCACCTCTTTTGTTCTACATTGCTTAGTAGCTATTACCTCTTTATACCTAGTGAAATATTCTATAGTATTTAAGACATAATTATGAAATTTAGAATAATTGGTTTTGATTAATCCTACAAAGTCTAATCCCCATTGTGTAAAAGGTTTATCCACAATCATAGGTTGTAAAGGCATGGCTACCTTTGGCTCCTTTGCTCTAAAAATATAGCATGAATGACACTCCCTTACATGATTATAAGCATATTTGAAGAGGATGAGCTAATAATATCCATCCTTGAGAATATTATGAGTTGTGGTTCTTCTTGAAGGGTATTCACTTCCTAGATTCACATGGAAGGTAGTCATAATCCAAGTTGCTTCTTCTTTGGACACATATCTCAAATAAATTTCCTCTAAATTCTTCCTATACAATATTCCATTATTGATGAGGTAATTATTTGTTTTTATCATTAAGTCTCTCTTTTGTTCTCTTATAAATCTTGGGGGAGAAACACCATTAACAAGTAAATGGATAATAGAGTCATACCACTCATTAGGTTAGAATTTTTATTGATCTATTTACATGATATGGAATTTTGGATCATTACTAGAGATCATCTAAACTAAACCTTGAAATTTCACTAATTTTTCTATTTTCATCTCTATATCATATTCTTTTATAATTTCCATCAACTTGCCTCTTATTTCTCTGATCTTATTCTGACTCAACATAAGCTTTATAGCTAGATCAGGTAATATGACATGTACCTTATTTATAAGGAGGTAATGTCTAAATTTTTTTATTTCCTTTACCAATGCATAAGCTTACTTATCAATCATATAATAATTCATTTTTGAATTTGGTGCTCATTAAAGCTATGGGATGATCATTCTCATCAACTTTTTGAGTTAACACTACATCCATAATATGTTCAGAAGCAAATGAATATAGATAGAAATCATTTGAGAAATCAAGACTTATGAGGACTAGAAATTTAGTGATTGCCTTATTAATGTTAGTGAAGGCCTTCTTATATTATTTATTCCAATAAATTATAGCATCTTTCTTAAGCATATCAAAGGTTTGATAATCTCAGTGAATCCTAAAATAACCTTCCTCACAAAATTAATCTTTCCAAAGAATGACTTAATTTATTTTCATCTATTGGGAAACCCAATTTTAGAAATGGCCTCTAGTCTATCAAGATCTACATAAATCCCATATTTGGTAATGATATGTCCCAATAATTTTCCTTTAGTGACATAGAATATACTTTTCTCAAGGTTAAGAGATATACCATACTTTCTACATCTATCAAATACTTATCTCAAATGTATGAAATGTTCCTCTCTATTTCTATAAAATACTTTAAGGTCATCCATATATATGATGACACACTTGCCCACTAAACTTTGGAAAGCATGATCATATCCCTTTGAAAAATTTCCCCTACATTAATTAATCCAAAATGCATTCTCTTGTAAGCATATTTTCCCCATTTAGTACTAAAATCTATCTTCATCCTATCTTCTATAGAAATAAGCACCTGGTTATATCTAGAAAATCCATCCAAAAAGGACATCATGGAAGATCTTGAAATAGTTTGGATAACCTGGTCTAGAGAAGGTAAAGGATAATTATCCTTTTTAGATACTCTATTCATATTCCTAAAATCTATGCACAATCTTATTTCTCCATTCTTTTTTCTAACTGGGACTAGCTTTGCCACCCAAGTGGAATGTCTAATAGGAAACACTATCCTTTCATCCAAAATCTTGTTTACTTCTTAAAAAATCATGGGTTCTAAAATAGGGTTGACTAGCCTTTGCTTCTATCTAAAGTTTTTGCTACCTTCTTGAAGAGGAATAGTATGAGTAATGACCCTTGGATCAAATATTTTCAAATCTTCATAAGACCAAGCAATTACATCCTTGTATTTTGTAAGCAACTCTCTATCCTTTTTGTTTTCCATTTTAGTGCAATCCTTCCCTATATTCAATACTTGGGGATGATCATGTGGACTAAGGTTTGTCATATGATAATCTCTACCATTTACCTTAGGTTGTTTAGTTGCATCAGAAATCTTATCCAGAGCAAATAGTCTTTCCAATGAAATCATCCCTTTATGTATCTTATTGTCACTTAATTGTATGATTTTATCATTAAGTTCCTTCTCATGAGAATTTTCATCAATTTCATCAATAATGTGAAATTCAAAATATCCATAATTAGTTAAGAAATATATGATTTTTTATCATCATTGACAACTTGGAAATGATTTACATTGTCATGAACTAAAGGACATGGTACTAGCTCAATAATAATACTTTGAGAATCATGATTATGAATGAGGTTAGCTACTATAGAGGCAAGCTCATTATCATCTTTGTTTTCTTCTCTTGGAATAACTAAGATATTAAAGGTATTGAAAGTTTCAATCAAGTCCCATACCTTAAACTTATATATTTTTAAGTAAGACAATTTTCACTAGTATTTAATCCTCACATGGTTAACCAAAAGTTTAGATTCTCCATAGACAAGGAGCTCATTAAATTTTTGTTTAATGGAAAATTGCAATCCAAGTATGAGAACCTCATACTCAGCTAAATTATTGGTGCAAGGAAATTATAATTTATAAGCTAAATGGTATTATTTTTCTGAAGGATCTATCAATACAATACCAGCTCTTGATCTTGATTTGCACTTGGCACCATCAATTTATAACTTCCACAAACCAAAAATTTGAGGAGAACTCTTAGAAAATGGTTCTTTTATAATTTCCAAAGTGAAAAATGCCAAATTAAAATCAAAGAAATTTACCCTTTCATTAACAAAATTATATTCTATTATCATATGTTTCATTCGAGCTTCCCTTTCCACTCTTATTTTATTTGGCACACCATTCCAGGGAATCCATAAGTGTAATCAATTAGTGGACATATATCCATTTAAATACTTAGTCCATTCTCTACTCAAAAGCAATCCATAAGCACTATGCATTTCTACCACTTGGATATCAATGAATTGTTGAACCTTGGCTTCACTAGCTAGCTATATATGCACATTCAATAATTTTCCTATAAACTTAACTCTAGATTTATACAATTGAGTGACTACCCTATCAAAATTTATTAGAGTTAACCCAAGTTGTTCACATAGACTAGTAGGTATAATGTTTGTTGAAGCTCCAAAATCTAAAAGACAATTATGATCATTCTTTCCAAATATCCTAACTGTAAGTAAAAAAGGTGGAGACTTTACTTTGATTACTTGAGTAATCACATTTGTACTATCATTCTTAGGGGGCTTCCCAATTTTTTTGGATAGAGATTCCAAAATTAAGTATCTTTGTTTTTTATTTTGAGTTAGCTCATGTAGAGTGATATTAGCTTTAATCCTTTTCATATCCTCCACAATATTGTAGCCAATTTTTCTTGGAGGATCAATAGTTAGCTTAGAAGAACTTCCTCTATGGGGTTCAGGATTATTCTTTGATATAGTGTCTGGAGGGGTTCCATAATTTTTAGGAGGGGTAGAAGTAGTCAATGGTTATTTTTGTTCCCTATTTCTTAGAGGATATGTCTTCAAAAATGTGTTATAATGTTTCAATCTCCTCAAGAATATTTTTAGGCTCATTATCCTCTTGAAAAGGGAATTGAAAAGTTTCCACCATATGCACTTGGTTAGATGGTTTAGATTCAAAATAATTTATAGTAACATCTTTGTTTGGAACCACTTCAAATGTGTTAAGTTCTTCTTGAAAAGCTTCAAAGGCTTTACAAAACTCAATGTAATCAATAACACCATGCTTAGAAGTATCATGCACTCTACAGTAATCTAGTAAGGTAATATTAGTGAGGTTTATATCCATATTAGTTTTTCTATAAGAAGGCTCATTATCTTTGTTATTATAGAAACTATCATTTTGAAACCTATTCCTAGGCTTGTTGAACTTTTTAAAAGTGAAGTTCCTTCCAAAATTGTCATTAGCATTACCAACTTGTTTTTGCAATTGTAGAAAATCAATGCTAAGCTTATGTACCATTTTCAATATAGACTCATTCTCATTTTTTTGAACCTTGATATTTTGATATAATACCTACATCTTCCTCTATCTTTTCTATTCCTTGTATGAATTTTGAGTTCGAGCAAGGGTTCTCTAGTCTCTGAATGTGATATGGTCCTAATCCTTGGTAATTCTAACTTGAAGATTAAGGATCTTGTTTTAAAACATGGTGTAACACATTAATTTATAAAGAATAATAAATAATATGCACACTAAGCTTAATTTTCAAAAAAATGTCCATAAGAGGACAAAAGACATCAATCTTTAACTAAACAAGTTCAAAGATGTACTAAATTATGCAAAGATGACCAATCTTTACAACTTATGAATCAAATAAACCTCTTATTGTCAAAGAATTGTTAATTTTGAAATAAATAAGTCATCTTAACTCCAAATACTAATAAATTATTAGCAATAATAGCCGTATTTCCATAAGGGTCACCAATGTTTACACAATTTATGATAAAAGAAACATAATCATTTAAAATGTAGAAATATTTTGACCAAATACACCTGAAAGATATTAAGTATCTTTAATGAGGCCCTCCTTCTAGTGCCATTAGAGCTTGTCTTATTGATGTTCCAAACTATAGCGTAGGTGTTCTTAGTGTTCAAGAACACTTCTCATTTTAGGATTCTGAGAATCCATGGCATGAGTTACAATTTGTGACCATTTAGTGATTGTCTATGGTGAAATAGAAGTAAAGTATGAAAATAGTCCACAATATTTATTTGATTTAGTGGTTAGGAGCCATTAGGGTCTACAAAATTTGAATACTTAGTAATTTCAAGGACTTAAAAGTTAAACTAAATGATTATTAACAATGATCTTTAAGCTAGAGTGAATCTTGATAAAAAATAAGAAAAAGGAAGGGTAAGGAAGGAAGAGATGTGATTGCAGGTTTTCATATCAAATATTATGGCAAAATTCAAATTACGTTGACTACACATTAAACCAATTTATGTTATAAAATAACATAAGCTCAAATTACATCATAAGTCAGGAAAGATTTAGAATAAAAGTATGAATCATAAGTAAGAACCAAGTTTACTTTAAAAGTTTGTTATTATGATCTGAATAACATAAGTACATCGAAATGCAGAGCAAATAAAATGAAGTATACTTAAAAATATTTACAATTAATCTATAATTAAGAAAAAATTAACTACCATATGACAAAGAATGTGACTCAAAATAAGAATAATCATTCAAATTCAACACAAATTTCCATAATTAAGAGATAGAATAGACACTTAACAAAACTATCCAGACAATCTTTTCATAATTCCTTAGTTGTATTAAATGCTCTTGTTATCAATTCCTCAAAAAAATTCCCTTATAAATGGTAACCATCTACCTATTTATAAGAAATATAGGTAGTTGTATAGTTACTTTCAAAATATCAACATGTGAATAAGGACACCTATCCTTAATATAAAGATACAATGTGGAAGGTCACATGTCAATGTGACAAGAAAGAGTATATGCTAACATACTAGTATATACTTTAAAAAAAGAAAATTCTCCTTAAGAATTTCATTGGTGGGATCTTTAATTATACCTATCTGAGGAAGCCTTTCATCTTGGTGTATTTTTCCTTTATCATCTCAAAATCCACTACAGGCTTCATTAGACAATCCTCTTTTTTATCTGCTAACTTGTCAAATTCACTATCTGCCCAAGATACAAGTTCCTTGATCCATTTTACTTCTATAATTTGCTTCCCTAAAAAAATAATGGTATCAAGGGTCTTCTAGTTATCTATAGCTGAGTGACCTTTATTGTCTTTGATGCTTTTGATATGAGTACCAACCCTCTGCTTGAATTCTTTATCATCAATCAGGCCTATAGTAGTGGTTTGAGAAGGGTTATCTAAAATATTCCCTAGAAGTTTATCAATCCAATTTATCATGTATATGTCTCTCTTGATGAAGTCTTTAACATCATTACTCTATGTGATCAAATATTCTTATTTATCTATCAAAAATTCCATGAAGATATCTAGATGTTTAAGTTTGATAATCTTGAAGTCGAATGCCTACCTTGTCTTATGCACCTTGATGAGCTCCTCCATATGAACTTGAGAATTTTTCCATTGAGTGATTAAGTTTTGTGCCATCTCAACTTGATGGTTTAAATCACTCAATCTAAGCTTGATGCTTTTCAAATTCTCAAATGCATCCATCAAATATTTATTCAATGCTTGCAATATGTCCTCAAGAATTGAAAGGATGACCTAGACTTCTAAATCTTGTTTTTCTTTCTCTAAGTTGAGAATATTCTGCTTCATTCCTTGAACTCTAGCCAAGGTCAATATTGTTGACTAGGCTATTACCATACTAACTACATCTTCTTGAAAAATAGGATTCTCCCCTACTACCTACCATGAAATAGGAGTTAAGCCTAAAAATGGTTCCATATTCTAAAAGGTGAAATCCTCAATACCAATAGTAATTTTATTGGTCTCTACTCTCTCAAGAGTTTATGTATCTAGATTAAAATGTACTTGAGGATCAAATTATTTCACCTTTGGTCGTTCAAAAATATCTACATTTTAACTCCTAGAGGCTCCTAGGGTACCAACCCATTATCTTTAATTTTTGTGAAGAATATAGATTCTTCTCTTTGCTTGTTTATTCAACATATCCTAAATCTAAGGCTTGACATTATCTTGAACACCTATGTCCACTCGAGTCAAAGCTAGTGAAGGAAAAAGAGATGGGATTTTCTCCAACTTCCCATAAATAAACCAATCCAGAATACCTAGTCCATAAATAGGATTCTCATCAGTAAAGAGGTTTATTTCACTAGTAGGGTGAGTGAAAGTTAACCTAGGGCTCTTTATTTGAGATAGAGGAACTAAGGCTAAGTCTACATTTCTCTTTCCACTACCCAATGGAACCAATTCCTTGCCTACTTCATCAGATGGGTATTCTTCCTTATCCAAACCATAAGAAGCTATGATATTAATAAGGAGACTTTCTAATTTTTCTCCAATTTATAAATAAATCATGTTAATAACCTCTATTGGGAAAGAAGGCCTTGCTGGGGATGCCTAAATTTGGGGACCTTCACTAGGTCTACATTCTATGCTAGACTCCTGAATCACGTGTTTAACTTTTCCATTTGCATCCTCAGGTTGCCCAACCTAGGATGACTTTGTCAATTCTCCCTACTTAGGCTTAGAATATTATCCCTCAATAGGTGGTTCTTGATGTGTAGTTCCAAATGGTCTTGGCAATAATTGATACTGTAAAGGATGTAATTGCCATATTTCTCTTAAAGGCTTATTATCCCTAGCTAGCCTATGTTCTAAATTTATGTTGCAATTTTTAACCATAGACAAGACTTATTATAAGTTCCTTTCCTTTGTGTAATTACTATCTCCCACACCTGGTTAATGTTTATACTCAGTATTTAAGACCTTTTTATCCCAAATATAGTTAGCCACTATATCATTAGGGTCCCACATCTTAAGATCATCTAGTTGGAAATTAAAAGAGTTCCTATGCACCACCATGATCTCTAAATATTTCCAATCCTTGATTACAATTATGAAAATGTCCATTAAAAAGGGATGAACCTTAGCTTTCTTATTCTTCTTGTAGTGTCAATCCATTCCCTAGATGATTTGATAAGCAATTTATTGCTTTGCAAGCTCATTGGGAACATATGTAGGCAATCTATATGTTGGACCATGATTCCCTCTATCCTTATTATAGTGCAATCTAGATATAACCACACATACCCTATGGTCTCTACTTTTATTTTGATTAGAGGATAAAGCCTAGGCATAGGGATATCAGTGATTTCCTCAAAAATGACTAGGAAGATAACATCACATATGAATTTCATGTGATTCATGTATTTGAATATATGCAATTTGGAATAATGATGAGAAATGGTATATCTACCATTAGGGGAACAATTTTGAATGCCAAGGAAATTAATAGAGGCTAGGAGTGAATTTAAGAGGTAAGACATCATAAAGAATTGCTTGGAAGTCTTTCTCTTGATGGCTATAAATTTTTTGGCCAAGAAAAAACTTATGAAGTCTCCAATAGGAGGGGTTAAGTTCTAATCCAACATGTAATAGACATAAGATACCCAAACCTTACTTAAATAATTAGTAATAGAGGCACCAAAGGATCTCGTAAATAAATTCATAAATACCCTAACACCTTACCTAAATTGGGTAATAGGAATCTCACCATTTGAGGTCCTAAAAACATGGGAACCTTGGATTAACCAAGGTGAGATGACTAAATCTAGGTTTTGGAAATTTTTCATTCTCTCAAGGAAGGGAGATTGACATGAGGAAAAGGGAGCTTATAATAAGTCTCAAAGGCCATGGGAGCTATGCATGTAACTTTGTTGATACTTCCTTCATGAATAATGCATTCTCATTTTATTATGTAATCAATGAAAATAGGAATAAGAAGATAAATGCAATGTGTTACCTCTAGTTTAGTAGCCACATGGTGAAGGCCTACCATTTAAATTGATACTAAATACTTGTATCTTTGGTACACTGAAGCATTCCTCTTTTCTTCCTAGGAAATTGGTTGCAACTCCTCAATAAAGAAGAATAATTTAGACCAATTCTTGATTCTATGTACATCTAATGTTATTAAATTAAAATCTATGTCTCTAAATACCCTTCCTTTACCATTTGGAGTTAGATAAAGCTCTATTTCAATATTAATCTATTGTCTACCCTATGTCATTAATAACATTGTATTGTAGTTTCAAAGCTATCAAATTTCTTACTAAGGAACTTACTCTCAATTCAGTTCACAATCATCTCAAGTGTCACATAATCAATTGAATTTACTATGGCCTTATTTATAAAGGTTTTAGTTTTTTTCTTTAATGGTGAAAATATCTAGCTCTTGATTTCATACATTCCTTAGATTTGATGGAACCTTATTATCATGTCTTCTATGTTTTCAATCATGAGATATCTTTCATTTGGATCCTCCATACTTATGTGGAACTAATGTGGTAGGATTTCATGTCTTTCATGGAAAATTTCATAAATTCCATTTGAAGAGTGACAGTTGGTTTTCAAAAGTCCCCTTTATTTTTCTTTGAAAAGCTAAATCTAGGTCCTTGCATTTCATTGGTTCTTGATCTTTGAGCTTATTGATTGTGTCATGTCTCAAGATCATGAGGCCTTTGAAAATTCTTCAACTTCATCACATCATTGGATCAACTCCATCAATAAAGTGATCATCATTAGATATTTACTAGATCCCAATCATTAATTGCATGTTTTTTTTAAAAGGCTTGGGGCTCGATGCATTGTTTGATCAAATCCAAGAAACAAGTGATTACCATTGGATCTTGTAAGATGCTTACCTTCTAATTATTTACATGATCATATAAATCTTAGGTTAAAAACATCATTTATAATTTTATGTGTAAAAAAAACAAAATGACTTAGGCTAAGATCTTTATATACTAAGCTTATCTTCATAAAAAGCTAAGAATTTCTTAAAAGATTTTTTAGAAATGTTGCCTTTGATTAGGCTTTAAAAATTTTCTAAGTTAAATTTTATGGGTTTGATCATGTTAAATGCATCCTCATAGACATAAAATGATGGGATTAAACCTATCAAATTTAAAATAGTAAAAAAAATTGGTCTAATGATTGAGTGCCATACGTAAAGCCTTTATGAGATCATGAGGCTTTTGGGATTGTTTAGGTTAAATTTTATGGGTTTGGTTCCATTAAATACATCCTCACATATGTCAAATTATGGGAGTGAACCTATAAATTTGAAGACAATAAATTTTTTTGGTCTAATGAATGAGTGTCACGTGTAAAACCTTCGAGAGATCTTGAGTCTTCTAGGTTGTTGCACACTATTAGATTATAACCTCCGAGGCAATGTGAATTATCAAATCAAGTCCTGAGTGGTTAAAACCTATTAAAATCCTTTTAGGTGTTATATTTAATTCACACTATTAGATCAAAACCTTTGAGAAAATGACCACCATTATATATTTACTATACCCAAATCATTAATTGTATGTCCTTTTAGGTGTTAAATGTAATTCATACCATTGGATCAAAAAATCTAAACAAGTGATCACCATTAGATATTTATTAGGCCCAAATCATTAATTGTATGCCCTTTTAAAAAGACTTCAATATTGTCACACCATTAGATCAAAATCAAAAAATAAGCAATTACCAAGATCTATAAAAAAACATAAGCTTTAAATTAATACTAAATCATGTATAAATTTTAGCCTAAGGTTTTATATTAATATTTGGTTATGTTTTAAAGACAAAACATATTTGAAGCTTAATATAAAGTTAGACTTAGGATCATTTAATCAAAAGGAAGTAAAATTTCCCACTAGTATTTTCCACTAATATTCAAATTCAAACCACCTTTAGGGTTTGTTCCTTAGGAACCTTAGCTTCTTCCATGGAACCTACAACTAATCACCCTTAAGACAATTATTAATAATTTTGAATCATGAAACATAAACATGATCAAATACATTAAAGCACATGTTCCCCTTTTAAAATTCATTTTCCTTTAAAATCCAAGATAAGATAACTCTTCACATTCAATCCAAAATACATACTTTATATAAACAAATACATGGGACCTCATTTCAAAAAAGAAAGGGGGTGTTGGTCTCAACAAGCCTATTATCAGCTAGCTAACTTAGATGACCAATTAAGCATACTTGAGGGATAAATATTATCCATAAATATTCATGGACATGAAACATGTGTCTCTACATTCTTCTTCAATCCATTTACTTATAATGTCCAATGCAACTTTTAACTTCTACAGTAACTTATTAAAAAATAAGCCTATAACTCAACATTTTATCTCTCCTCTCTCTAACCAATACCACCTTGAGGTACTTGGGAGAGCCCAATACAAGATCCAATATCTTACCTAAGCATACGAATGCATTCTGGGTAATTTTAATCAACATCTTCAACATCGGTTCTTTATTAGGTTTTTAAGAGGGTTTAAACATGTTTCCACTCTTAATGATCGTTCATAAAGCATAACCCCTCAATACAAAAAATAATGCCTATAATTTTGATCTAGGACCTATTGATGATCAAAATTCCCTTATTATCAAAATGGGGGCCATCATTTCTTCATTTCTAAAAATTCCCAAGATGCCAAGAATATTAAACTATTTGACTGCATGGAGAATTGATTTAATATTTCTATAATTTTTGGTTAATCATTCATTTTGAAATAAGGATTTATTCTTATAAATATTCAAATTATTGAAATTTTTATTCAAGTTTTTATTCATAAATAAAATTATTTCCCATGAATGGTTTAATGATATGCATATAGGCATTTTCTAAGGAAGCATGACCTGAACCTCAAATCAGCGTAAATACAATGAGATTTATTGGGTTTTATTGAGCTAACATTATATTTTATTTAAGGTGTTTTCTTGAAAAAAATTCCTTAAAATTGTATAAATTTGCATAAGATGGGAACTGATGTCTCCTGAAAGCTAACTTAGTTTATCACTTGACTTCATAGTGTGTTAAATTAAAGTTGCAATTTATGATGCCTTGAAGGATGTCAAAGTTTGGACTATGACATAAAATATAGGTGTCAACCTCATCGAGCCCTATAATGCCTTAAATATTAATTACATCCCATGCAAGACACCTAGAATAAATCTACCAAGTCTGTGAGTAATGTGGTGCCATATAGAGGGATTATGAAGAATCTAACCTTTGAAATTCAAATCATGAAGGCTACATGTCAAGATATTATCCCTCATGAGTGAATCCATTCAGTTTAAGCCTCCACACATCCCACATGCATCCTACCAAAATAATAAATCTCATGAGATTTCACTATGTGTCTCTATAGCAACCAACTAGACCTAAACAACCTTATGAGGTGATGCATATTCCTCTTGGGTCCATTCAAGGTCACTACATATTCGTGCCACATTGTATCCATTAAAAGCATTCCAAGGGCTCACAAGGTAGACATCTATATTTTACTTGAGCTATTTAATCAAGGCTTAATGGTATATATTATTTGAGGGTCCTTACGAGAATGACACTTAGTAGAAAAATAAGTAAAATCCTATGAAAGTGATGTGTGTCCCCTTTTAACCTATGTGATGATTTTGCATGTCATTCTTGCTTTATTTATATCTTAGATATACTAGATAAAATCCAAAAAGGATGTGTGTCTTCACCTAATCCATGTGATTAGTGCCAAGTGGTTGACAATTATCCAAAACCTTTTGAGGGAGATACCTAACGAGGAAAGCTCTGAGAGCCTTTCATGAGAGCAATTCCTAGAAATAAAAGTTATGCTTACTTATGATATCCATGCATGGCATTCCTGTAACCAATCAAAATTAAAAAGGCACCACTCGAGAGAAAACTTGAATTAAAATATGCCACATGGTATGATATAGATAAGTCATCATGATAAGCTACATTCCAATAATCTATGAGGTAATCAAAAGGTGCCACCTATATGGACTTTGAGCTAACTAGGTAGCTTAGTCATATTCAGGCCTCTACAAGTACTTAGATGGATCCAAGGTGGCATCCATGTGTCAAAAGGTGGAAATATTTATCTTTAAAACTAAAACTAAAGGAAAATTAAATTTAAATTAAATATAAATCAAATTTTGGTGTAATTAATTGGTAAAAGCAATAGTTTGAGGATCGTTTCAAATATATGCATAGTTAAAAATATCACCATTAATATGACATGAACCAGGATCACCATCAATCTTAAATTAATATAAGTAATCTTTCAAAAGTATAAATAATTAAATCTACTATTATCTACATTTCCAAGCTATATACATTTTCTCTTTTTATTGTCTACACTCTTTTAGTTCACCAAATCTCAAGACATTTAAAAACTACACTCCCAACCACCATTATTGGAGCTCAAAATATGTAGAAGGATATAAAGAGGCATCAATTTATACATAGATCATTGTAAAATATGTCACAAATATGTCTCCCTACTATAGGTAAGAGTAGTTATTTTATAAATGATGACTTTCTATTCCAATATGGTACTTTTATCATCTTCAAGGACACCGAATACTTTTTTGAGGATATAACATGTGGTAACATGCACTATAAGAGCATTTATTTTAATGTAGAAGAAGTTAAGGCTATTAATGAGGATGATCACATGCCTAATATAATCTAACTAGATTCTAACATCCTCTCCATCAATATATTTGGTATCCATAGGGCCATAGCTAAGCTAAAAGTCATGCCATGTGTTGACCTAGTTTATGGTATCTTTGGGAGGTTGAAGTGTGAATATAGGATGCTAAAGTCAATGTCCTAGGGAATCCCAATCATTTTCATAACAAGTCCAAGATTGATAATTATTATTACCTTCCCTCATCATAGATTGAGTACAACCAGGTCATCATCGATAACTGGTATGAAGTGCACTCCCTGAATAAGGTCTTGGCTTCATGGGTGATTAACCCAACAAGAGCTATTCTAATGGATGACCATGGTAACTTTCCTATTTATTAATTTATATAAAGTGTTAGGATTTGTCTCACCCTCTTGATTATAATATTTGGTAATCCACATATTTCTTATGTAGATATAAGGGTTATCTCATTACTGTAAATCATCCTAGAGGACTTGTAGATTCCCACACTTGGGGAAATTATTAACAACAATTTGGTATATGTAATTCAAGACACCTAAAAGAATGGCACCCCATTTTTTATGATGATTTACTTGTTGGATGTAATTTGTGAAATATCTCAATTGGGTCAAAACTCATGATATCTTGAGCATTAAAAAATTGTGCCTCATCTCTTCTTTGCAATGCACATTCAATAGTTCAGACACAACATAAGAGTAATTGTAGAAGAATTCTACCTAGTGGTCTATAAATCAATCAAAAAATCTAAGATGCAGAGGATTCCATCAAAATTTAGGAAAAATCTAAGGTACATGGGTAGCTACTAATTATACTCAAACTACATAGTCATAATAATTGAGGGAGTGATGGTGTCTCCTCTTAGATTACCAAGGTACATGCCAATAAATTTGGTAAAAGAAGAGATGGCTTATCAATTGATACATGGATTTTATGGAGTCTTCAAAAACAAGAGGAAAATAGACCCCCATAACATTCTTTACAAGTTAGGGAGGAATAGGATTACTAAGTGGTATGATATCATTATGGATGCTAGGCATAGGGATTCATACCTAGTTCCTAAGAATGACTTCAAATCATTGGATCCTAATAATGTCATTTCTGAGCATATTTTAAAACTAAATAAGGATGTAAAAATAGATTACAAGCATCAATAAGTCCATGAATGGATATACAAGGATTATATGAATGATGAGGTGGTACTTAATAATGCAATAAGGAAGAACATTGAGCTAGAAATGAGATTGGATAGGGAGAATAAGGAGGATGTTGTTTGGTCTTAACCACCACCAACCCATGGGATCATGTTTGATGCTAATTATGAGGAAATATGAGAAAAAGAAGAAGAAGAATATAATGTTCCTCTTATTAGTAATAGTCCATGTAGACTTTCACTTCTTGCCACTTTAAAGGTTAGAGCCTACCTTCAACCTTCAAGTAAGGAGGATTTAGTAGTGAACCTAGCCCCTCCCAAAGGCCCAAATTTATCTCTTCATTTAATATGAGATCCATTCTCTAAAGTCTAGATCAACTTGACCCTACTGCCATTAACTTTGAGGAATTACAATAAGGCATTGAGATCTCTATGGAATAATTTTAGGCATTAGTCAGATGAACATTAAAAAGGTTTACAAGAGGAAGAGGGATCCTAAAACAACCACGAGAGGATCAATAATACATCAATCATCTCCTAAAGTGACTATTTCTACCACTATCACACCTCAAGCTCCAAATTTAAGTACCTTCCCACTTCCTTCTTTCCCAATTGCAAGTATATCTACTTCTACTTCAGCTTCTGAGTTTGTTCTTCCCGCCATTATCTCCCCATTGGCTCCCCCATCAATAAGCATAACTAAAACTACCACTGCTCAGTCCTCAATTGATACTAGCATGAGCCAATCTAGTAGTTCCTTGATATTCACCCTCCCCCATTTCATCTCCTATGCCACTTCAAATATTTCCTCTTCCTAGGCATCCATAACAAGTGTCTCACTTGTTATTGGTTCTTCTACATCTGAAAGGCCATTAAGGCTCACTTCAAAGATATTCACCTCCCCAAATCCTCCTTTTCCTAGATCCCCATTCAATATCACTACAACTACAAAGGTAAGTGTACCTCTAAAATTACCTTCACTTATACTAAACATGGGACCTATAATATCTCTATTTGGCACAATTGGGAAAATGCATAGGACCCTATTTATCAACCCTAGTCTAGCTCAGTTGTGGCCCATTAAAATGAAGAGTCCCTCTTCACTTTAACAAATAAGAGGAATTTTATCCCTGGTGAAGTGGATGAATATATAGAAGACCCTGTGTCCACAGTTTAATCCCATACAAAATCCATAGTGGCCTTGATGAAAGGCATGTGTAGGAGATGAAGAAACTGAAGGGAATAGATAGTGCCTTTAGTGCTAGATAAAACCATAGTTCAAATAATTAATGTAGTCATCAATGTCTTAAACTTATATAAGGTCATGAAGAGGAGGAAAGAATATTTGAATTTTTAATTTAATGTGGTCATTAAATTTGACCAAAAACTTGCATTCTATGATGCCAAGTTGACAAACCTAGTTAGAGTTATGAGTAATAAATTCCCATACCTAAAGATATTTCCCCTAAATACATCATCCAAAAAAGACCTTCTAGATGAATAGAAGAAGGATATTAAAAATTTGGATGGATCGGGTCAAGGATGCAACTACATCCTTAGAAAAGATAGAATACCCTCTTATCAAAGGATGTTATGGTCACCAGGGTGACCAAACCTGATTACACCTTCATGGATGACCAAGAATTTAGGTCCCAAATGAATGTGTTTATTGCAAAGTTCCATCAAGATGACCAAACCTGATTACACCTTCATGGATGACCAAGAATTTAGGTCCCAAATGAATGTGTTTATTGCAAAGTTCCATCAAGATATTTCTAAGGCCAAGATAGCCATCTAGGTAATGAACATTATGGCTCTTTCCAACCAAATTCTGGGGAGAGTAGAGGCCATTGAAGAATCATTAAGGCATGTGCTTACAGAACATGATAGGCTCATTCATGAAACACCTAACTTATTTTGGCCCATGATCTTAGATTTAGGAAAAATTAACCAAGATTACTTATCTTACATGGAATTTTGGATGAAGGAAGAGGTAGAGAAGTAAATGAAACAATAGCAAGCTGGTCAATAACCTCCTTTAGGACCTTGAGGAATATTCAGCCTTATTTCGTAAATTCAAATTTAGAATATTCCATTCTAATATGTGGACTTTTGTCCACTTGGATATGTTTGTAAATCCTTTAATGGGCCCACTTAAAATTATATAATCATTTTAAGGCCTATATATAGGGGTATTCCCCCTTATTATAAATCATGAATAGTTGTTATATAACCAATACAAAGAGATAAGAATTCAAGATATCATTTGTATGATTTATTGTGTATTATGTGGTTTCTATTTTTAATGCTTTTATAAAAATTAAATTTTTATTTTCATATGACTAATATATAAATAATATCATTGTATGCATCTATTGGTTTAAATTTAACACTAGGCTAACAAATTTTCTAGTGTATGTGCTTTGTTTTCATCTTGTTTATAGTTGAATGTGCTTATAAAATTTAAGTTGAATGAGTAACTTGTGTGAAACATATTATTTTATATATATGCATGTCCTTTAATTTTAATATTCAACTTCATTCATTTATATTTGATTATTATACTAGGGTTGGTAAATGTTAGTTTCATGTTATTATCATAAAGGTTAAAGAATTGATACCTCTAACAATATGAAGCTCTCTTTTCTATCTTACCCTTCTTACCTTTGGATCTACCCCATTAATAACTTTAGTTTACCTCATTCTATAAATATTCATGGTTTTTTTGTGCTTCGGTAATAATTGGAAAATTTTAGAATAATTTCACAAAGATTAACAAGAAATAAAGTGTCACTATGTAATATTTGTTATCCCTATATTAACATCTTCTTGTAGACTTACTAGTCATGGCCATATCTCTATTATTTTATTATTTCTAGTAGTATTTGTGTAAAAAACTCAAGCCTCAAGTCATCCAAGACCTAAAATTGAGTTTATAACTTCCTTCCTATTCCCAAGTGACATAGGAAGTACTTTAAGTGCATCACCCAAAAGGGAAATGTTGGTACTAAAAGGAGGGGCTCTATCCAATTAATTTCATGCATCTTAGTGAAATTACAGTGTACTTAATTAAATATATACATGATTATTTTAAAATACACAAACATTCTTAAATAACATTATAGATCTACATTTTTTATATTAATCTTTTCATTCTTTGTAGGAATCTTTGCATTCTTTGAAGGATTTCATCAAAGCTAGTGTTCATTTGTGAAAATTTGGTAAATAATATGGATATTTGTCTAAATTTATCTAAAGATAGGTGAAATACCCCATTATTTAGGCATATTTAAGGTTGTTTGGGCCATATTTACAAAGGATAACATGGAATTTGGTAAATAATTGGATATTTTTAAGAATTTGTACAAAGATCAATCACTGAGACCTTACTTGTACTAAATCTAAGAATTTAATATCATAATTGCTCTAATTCACTGAAGATTAAGTAGAAATTTACATAGATTTACAATGAAGGATGTTTTAAAATTCTCAAATGCTCTTAGATTATTAAATTGGACATATAAATTCTTTAAAATTTTGGTTTAACATTGATCTTTATAGGTTAATGTACATAAATAATAGTATTTTTGTAGGTATTAAAAACTTTTAGGTTTCAAATCTTGGATCCTCAAAGATCTAGGTAAATTTACTTGATCTGAGGCTTTTCTACAAAAAAATGACTATCTTTGTGATATTTGACACCTATGGAGCTACCTTTGAAGTTATTTTTCTCTTTGGTTATTAATAGCCATTCTACATCTTGGAATTGCCTAGGGTTAGAACTAAATCTTCATTTGAATCTAGGGTCTTGTTAACATCCCTAGAAACTCATAGGATGAATAGAAAAGACAAAGGTAAGCATAGGAAGTCTAAGATAAAGCCAAATCCCCATATAACCAAAATTTTCAACCCCTCTTACCAATCATGGCATGGTATTTTGGCTCATCCATCAATGTACCTAGAGTTGTGCACAATCTATTAAGGAACCCAAAAAATATTTGTATCTCTTTAACCCCATCAGTAGGGTAGCTATTGAAGAACATATAAATTCATTTAAGGCATCTTTGAGGCTTCTTAATGTAATTCATGAGGATTTGGATTACCATCTCTTTCCTTTTACATTCTAGGATGTGGTTTATGATTGGTTCCTCAACTTGTTGAAATATTCCATCATGGGATGGGGTTAGTTCAATTATACTTTTATTGCCCAATTTGGTAGGGTAGTAAGTCCAAGATTTGTGTACCAATAACTCACCACCCTTAAAAGAGATATAAATAAACTAATTAGAACATTCAATGCAAGTTTTCAAAATATGTATATCCTAATATCTCTACCTTATAAGCTGATAGATGATTTAGATTTATAAATATACAAAAATGCCTTAGACATGATGAAAATTATATTCTTAAGAAGATATTTGAATATTGACACATTGCCTTTAACATATATTAAAACCATCCATATTGATGAGCAAGTTCACCTATAGGGGCATCCTACTTTTTTTATACCAAATAATGACCCAACACTACCTACTCTAAATGTCATACCCAACATGAATTAGAATTTGCCTGCATTAAACCAACTAGGAGTAATCAACCAATTACCATTCAACCATGATACACCCAACTAGTAGCTAGTATTATTCAACCAAAAAAATGCTAGAGAACATCCTTAAACAACATTAGTACAAGCATTGGTACCCATAAATAACACTAATGTTAAAAATGTGACCCAAAATAAGAACCCAAAGACTCTAAAGGGAGAATTATATTCAATATAGAGAACCGTTTAGAAATTCACTAATGATTTATTAGATCTAAAAAATGGGAAATATTGGTGAGATTTCAATAAAAATTACAACTTTTAGAGGTATAATAGACCATTTAATAGGTTTAAAAATAATATTGGTCCTCCCTTGATCAATTTTCTTGATATCAACATTTATGAGTTAGCAATGCCCAATTGGTGCCAATTACATAATACTACCAAACATGGAGAACTAGATTGCATTGAATTATGTCATGCATTTAAATTCGTTCAGAGTTAAATGGAGGGGTTTGATATAAATCCCACTAATCAAAGTAATGATAAAGGCTATGAAAATTCCAATGATGCCTCTAGAGAGTCAAAAATAGTCCTCATGGTTGAGACCTATGATTTTCCCAGTCAAGATGAAAATGAGCCTAAAGACATGTTGAGTAGGTGCATGTTTTCCAAAAATACTAGAGGATCAACTATAATTTAATAATTAAATATAAAAAACCACCTCTGAAAACTTCCACCCCAACAAATAAAATATATACACCTCTTGATGGTAAGACAAACAATAATCCCCAACCCCCTAAAGGTAATGAAAGTCAGCCAATAATATAAGCTCAGTACACAACATCGAAGGGTGGATATAACATAGTGGAAGATATGAAAAATATCAAGACAAAAATAGCATTGCATGAACTCACTCAAATAATTAAATGACATGATTTTTTATTGAAATCATTGAAAGAAAATCCTAGCTCTAGCAAAGCTAAACTGGCTCATGCAAATGTGGTAATGTATAAGAGTAAGCATGAAGTTATACTATTTCTATTAACAATAAGGATTTTTGGTAAGAATATTCATAATTTCTTTCTTGATTTTGGTGTTTCAACTAATATTATGCCTTTAAGAATCTATGAAAAAATGGGATTAAACCCAATAAAATCATAGAAGGTAGTGGTGCAATTAGACAAATCAAGAGTGGAAGTGGTGGGAAAACTATTGAATATTCATATTCAGCTTGCCCATGAACCCCAAATCTAGTAGTTCATCAACATTCAAGTCATTAACATACCTAGGGATTATGAATTGTTATTGAGTCATGATTGGACTAAATCCTTGAATGGATATGTGTCCATTGATTATTCCCACATGTGGCTACCTTGGTGAGGGATTCATAATAAAATCAAGATTGACCAAGAACCCAAAATGAAATAAATGATCACTAAATATAACTCCAAGAATAAAAAGGTAAATTACCAATCTTCTAACCTAGGTGTTCACACTTCAAAAACCACTAATTTTATTTTAAGTGATAAGGTGGAAAAAGAAAATAAAGGTCCTTGGACATTTTACTTTGATGGTGTATGAGCTAATCAAGGTTTTGGCATTGGAATTATTTTGAAAAATCCCAAAGGAAAATAGTATATAATTTCCTATAGATTATAATTCACTTGTACTAATAATTTAATAGAATATGAAGCTCTTATTTTAGGACTTCAATTTGTAATAAAGCATAAGGTAAAAAACTATTAGTTTTTGTTGATTCAAAATTAGTTATTAATCAGGTTGGAAGTACATATCAATGTAAGGTTTCCTATTTAAGAAAGTATAAATTTATATCTTGGGATTTAGTTGATTAATTTGACTCATTTAATATTATTTCCATAACCAGGGAGTAGAAATAATTGGTAGATGCTCTAGATTCAATATCAACAAACCTGGTGCCTCTATAACCTTTAAACTTGCAATATTTTACTATGGAAATAATTCCATGCCCCTCTATGCTAGACAATATCAATCACTTATAATTTTTAATGGTGATAAGTACATAATTCACTTCATGTGTAATTATGGCATATTTGAGTCTTACATTATTGATGAATAGAATGAAATTTTTAAGGAAAATTCAAAGGATAATGAATATTGAGTGATCCAACTCAAGGAGAACCGAATCCCCAAGGGCATGATCTCCTTAGAAAGGATGTTTGACTTATATAAACAAAAAACTAAAGCTAAAAAACCCAAAGTGAGTAGAAAGGATTTCAAGAAAGTCAATTTGGGAGGCCATGGGAATGAGAAAAGTGTTAACATTGGTTTAGTTTTCATATATGAAGAGATAAAATAAGGCACTACCCTTTTAACCAAGTTTAAAGATGTCATTGTTGATTCATATGATGATATTAATATATTCTATACTAGTGTGATTACTCACACTATACCCTTGAAATAGGTCTACAAACCCTTCAAGTAAAGGCCATTGAATTCAATGTTGGAATCATTAATTTATAAGGAAGTGAATAAAATTTTAGATATAAGGATAATATTCCCCATATGACACTTGACATGGGTTGCAAATCTTGTATCAGTCTAAAAGAATAATGGAGAAATTAGACTCTGTTTATTTCAAAAACTTGAATAGATCCTTAGAAAAAGATAATTATCCCTTTCCATCCGTAGATGAGGTCATTAAATTGGTAATTGGGTCTAGAATGATGTCATTTCTTGATGGTTTTTAAGCTATAACCAAGTCTTAGTGAGTAAGAATGACATAAATAAAATTTTCCTCACCACCAAGTGGGGAACATTTGCATACATATGAATGCCATTCAGATTGATCAAAACAAGAGCAAATTTGGAATGAGTATGGACCATGCATTACAAGAATTAATAGGTAAATACATCATTATTTACATGGATGATCTAACAATTTTTTCTAAAAATAGAGGAGATCACATGATGCATTTAAAATAAGTGTTAGAAAAGTGTAGGAGGTATGATAAAATGAAAATCCTAAGACATGTAATCACCCAAGAAGGTATGATGATTGACCTTGATATGATAAGTGCAATTTCAAAGGTAGAAATACCTAATAGTAAGAAGAGTTGAAATCTTTCTTTGGAAAGATTAATTTTGTAAGAAAATTTATCTCTGGTTTTGTAGAGATTGTAAAACCACTTAATGTGATGGTGAAGAAAGATGAAAAGATAGAATGGACTACTGAAGAAAAAATTCATTTCAAGGCATTAAAGATGATATTATTCAAGATCTTATTTTGATAACTACTGATTTTAGCAAATACTTTTATCTATACTCTTTTACTTATGATCACACTATTACCATTGTCTTGACATAGAAAGAAGATGATAAAGAGCACCCTATGGAATTTATGAGAACTAAATTGAAGAATGTTTAAATTAAATATCTTATTCTAGATAATATTTATTATGATTTGGTAAAGGCTATCAAGAAGTTTAGACACTACATCCTATGAAACAAGATAGATGTTATAATGTTTTATCTAGCTGTCAAGTTGATGCTTAGATAAAATTAACTTGGAGAATGAAGAGGGAAGTGGATTACCAAACTCCAGGAATATGATATATAAATAAAATTTTCTAAGTTAGTTAGGGGTTGGGGTCTAATCTAGCTTGTTGTAAATATTGATCCATACATTGATGTTTTGCAGGTTGAAGCATGTCAAGTGTCTAGTGATGTTTGGTACAAGGATATTATTCACTATTCAATGCACTGAATGTGTCCCCCACACATTAAAATAGAGAAAAAAAGGGCCCTCATGATGATATCATATCATTTTATGATAAAAAAAGGAATACTATATAGATAAAATTATGAGGGGAATATCTAAGATGTGTTTCTAGAGCTAAAGACATAGAAATTATGAATAATTTCCATGACAAACTGGTAAGTGGTCACCCTTCATGGCATATCATCACACATAATATATTGAGATATATTTACTATTGACAAACCATATTTAAATATACCCATTCCCATGTGTGAACTTGTCATCAATGTCAAGTGTTTGATCGATGAGAGACAAAGGCAACCATGCCTTTGAAACCAATAATTAAAGTGAAGCCATTTGTATAATGGGACCTCAACTTTATAGGAGCTGTCAATCCTAACTCCTTGATAGGACATAAATTTTTACTCACTACCATAGATTATTTTATTAGGTGTATTAAATAAATAGCCACTAGGAATAGTAGAGAAATTGATGCCATCAAATTCTTAAAATAAAATATCATCACTTGGTTTAGGATGCCCCTATCTTTAGTATGCACTAATGGCCCAATATTTAAATCAATTGATTTTATCCAGTGGGAATATGACAATCAAATAGTTATCAAGTATGATTCAAACTATTTCCCTTAAGATAATAGAGTTGTAAAATCTACCAACTAAAACTTTATGAATTTCATCAAGAAATCTGTAAAGAAGAAACCTAGAGAGTGGTAGTCCCTGATAAAGTATGCTTTATCGACAGACAATAATATATAAATAGGCACTCAAGTCATCCCCATTCCTACTGATCTACAGTTAGCAACCTATTTTTCTTATCATGATAAAGTTATGTACCTATGAATTTATAGTCAAGTTTATGGAAGATGATGAAAGAGTGCAATATTGAATATTGAACATCATCCAAATGAAAGATACTAGAGATGAAACATTGGATAACTTCAACAACATTAGGATGTTATAAAGAGATGGTTCGATAGGTGAACTAAAGTTAAATCATTCTACATATCATATTTGGTCCTAATGTGGGATAAGGCCCATGATAAAAGGGGAAAACATGACAAGTTCACTCATCTTTGGATTGGACCATATTAAGTGGTATAAATACTAGGTAAAAATGCATTCAAGCTCAAAGACCTATAAGGAGATGACTTAACCTTGTTAGTCTATGGGAAGTACATGAACCATTATTTCTTTGCCACTTTTTCACAAATTCTAGAAGGATAGTAAGGTTTTTTAGAGTTAGAGGAGGTAGGAGTAGAGTAATTTCCTTTCTTTCTTTGCTTTCTTGTTATGTTCTTTCTCACTTTCTTACTTTATTTTCTTGCTGTGTTTTTTATCGCTTTCTACTTAGTTTTCATTTTTTTTTTATGTGTTGTAGCTTAGTAATAAGTCCTTGGGAAAATAGTTCATTATCTCAATTTGTGTTAACTTATTCCTAAAAATGAGAATAAGGGATTTCTAGTTTTAAACATTAGTCATCCAAAGTTTAGAAAACTCTAGCAGTGCTCCAATTTAGAAAAGTTGGGTAGGGTTAATTAGAAGTTAGTTTTCTCATCAAAATTTGAAGTCACTTTAAGACTATAATATAGTTCAAATGAATGAATATTTTATTGAACTAGAGTTTGAATCTATTTACACCATCATATTATCACTTAAGTTCACCAAATAAATTGCCAAGGTAGAACTTGATATATGAAAGTGAATTACATCTAGACTATGTCTTGACAAAACCTTACACCTAGCTAATTCTGGTTCCCAACCATTTTGGTTAATGAATGTACATATGAAAAAGAAATAAAATAAAAAATTATACACCATGAAGTAGAATCATAAACTAATTTTGCTTTCCATGAATGGTGATCTAGGTAATCTCTACAAAGGATATGTACACTTGGTTAGTAGTAGATCAATGTTTAGTGTAGATCCAAAGGTATTTATCTTAGGTCTATGGACATTTGTTTAGTAGCAGAGTAATGCCAAAAACATCCTCAACTAAGCAAAGTATAATTACATAAATAAATAATTCTTAAGTCATTTCATGTTTGATGTCTTAAAACTTGAAAGTTATCATTTTTGAACCCAATAGAAATGGTTAAGGAACCTCAAAGCATACAAATAGTATGATTTTATACAATATTTAAACTCTATTTCCAACCTGTGGGCTTTCATTAGTTCTAAAAAATAGTTGATACTGACTAAAAATTATAATGAGATAACTAACTTTTGATTCATATTTGAACATAATATCTGGATTTTAACATTTTGCAATGTTTCCATACAAAGGTCACCATTTGTTAATGATCAACATTCCCTTATTCTCATAGGGGCCCTCCTTTCTTCATTTCCTAAAATTATGCCAAGCATATTAAACTATTTGATTACATGGAAAATTTATTTAATACTTTTACAATTTTTTGTTGATCACTCATTTTGTCATAAGGATTGATTCTTAGAAATATTTAAATTATTGCAAGTTTTCTTCAAGTTTTTATTTAACAATGAATTATTGACCATGAATGGTTCAATGATATATAGATAGGCATTTGCTAAGGAATCACGACCTAGATCTCTAATCAGCATAAACATGGAAAGCTTCATTAGGTTTTATTGAACTAACATTATATTTTATTTAAGGTATTTACTTTCAAAAGTTTTTCTTTAAAATTGTTTAAATTTTTTTAAGATGATCAATGATATCTTCAGGAAGTTAACTTAGTTTTTCACTTGACCTCACAGGATGTCAAATTAAAGTTATAGTTTATGATGTCTCACAGGATGTCAAAGTTTAGACTATGGCATAAAATATAGGTGTCCACCTCACTGGGACCCAAAATGCCTTAAATATTCACCACATCCCATGCAAGACACCTAGAACAATTCTACCAAGTTCACGAGCAAGATGGTGCCATCTATAGGGATTACAAAGAAGCTAGACATTAGAATTTAAATCATAAGGGGTATATGTCAAGATATTAGCCCCAAAAGTGATCCCATTTAATCTAAGCCACCACACATCCCCCATTCATCTTTCCACAACACTAAATCATGTGAGATGCCACCATGTGTCTCCATGACAACTAGATAGACTCAATAAACCTTTTGAGGTGACATATGTCCCCCTTGGGGCTACCTAAGGTCACCACATGTCTATACCACATTACATTCATCCAAAGCATTCCAAGATCTCATAAGTTAGACATCTAGGTTGTACCTAAGTTGTCTGATCAAGGATTGATGAAATATATCTATTTTAGGGTCCTTCTGAGAATGACACTTGGTAAAAGAACAAGAAACATCTTTTCAAAGTGATGTGTACCCTGTTGGACCTATACAATGATTTTACATGTCATTATATCACTATTTCTATCTAATATATACTAGATCACCTCCAAGAAGGATGTGTATCTTCACCTAAGCTACATGATTAGAACCAAGTCGCTAACAGTTATCCAAAATATTTCTGAAGGAGACACTTGGTAAGGAAATATTTGAGAGCCTTTTATGAGAGTGATGCCTTACAAGAAAAGATATGATTTCCCATGAGAGTGATGCATGACATTATTGCATCCAATCAAAATTAAAAATGCACCACCTAAGAGCTTTTCATGAATTTAAATATGTCATGTGGCAAGCTATAGACTATTCATCATGCTAATATTCATTCTAAGAATCTGTAAGGTAATCAAAAAGTGTCATCCAAACTTTGAGCCAACTAGGTAGTTTAGTCATATTCAGGCCCCCACAAGTACTTAGTTGGATCTGAGGTGGAATCCATGTGCCAAAAGGTGGAAATATTTATCTTTAAATATAAAATTGATAAAAAATAAAATTCAAATTAAAGATAAATCAAATTCTAGTACAATTAATTGCTAAAAAAAATAGTTTAATTATTTTTTCAAATATATGCAAAGTTGATAAGCTCTCCATTAATACAACATGAACTAGGATCACCATCAAACGTAAATTAATCAAGGTGATATTTCAAAAGGATATATAATCAAAGCTATTTCTATCTATATTTCCAAGCTATACACATTTTCTCTCTACTATCTTCACTCTCCTAGTTTGATAGAGCTCAAGACATTTGCAAACTATACTCCCAATTGCCATTATCAGAGCTTGAAAGTTGTAGAAGGATACCAAAAAGCATTTATTACTACCTAGAGCATTGTAAAATAAGGAAAATGAAGGTACCTCTACTCTAGGTAAGATATTTATTTCAAAAATGATGACTTTCTATTCCAATATGTTACTTCCATCATCTTTAAGGACACTAAATTCATTATCGAGGATATAACATCTAGTGACATGCACTATAATAACTTCAATTTAGAAATAACTAGGGATATTGATGAGGATGAGACCATTATTTATACAATCCAACTATCTTCTGACATCTTCACCATTAATTAAGTCAATCTCTATAAGGTCACAGCTAAGCCAGAGGTCATGTCATGTGATGACCTAGTTTAAGGTATCTTTAGGAAGTCTAAGTGTGAAGATGGGTTGATCAAGTCAATTTCCCAAGGGATCCTAATCAATTTCATAGTAGGCCCAATATTTTAGAAGTAGTATGACCTTACCTCCCCATAGATTGAGTATAACTAGGTCATCATCAATAACTGGTATAAAATGCACTCCCTAAAGAAGGTCTCGACTTTATGGGTCATTGACCTAATGGGAATTGTTTTGATGGATGACCAAGGGAACTTGCCTATTCAATAATTTATATAATATTCAATATTGGTCTCACCCTCCTGAATAGAATATTTGGCAATCCTCACATTGTCTATGTAGATATAATGGATATCACATTACTACAAATAATCTTAAAAGACTAATAAATTCCCCCATTTGGGGAAATTATTAGCAAAATTTTGGTATATGATATTTAGGACACCTATAAGAATAGTGCCCCATTTTTTATGATGAGTTAATTTTTAGATACAATCTATGTAATGGCTCAACTAGGTCAAAATTCATGGTCTCCTAAGCATCAAGAACTTGTGCCTCAACTCTTCTCTATAATGCACATTCATTAGTTCAGATATAACATAAGAGTAATTATAGAAGAATTATACCCAGTGCTCCATAATTCAATCACCAAATGTGAGGTGTAGAGGATTCCCCTATAATTTAGGCAATTTGTAAAGGACATGGGTAGCTACTAGTTGTACTCTAACTGAATAGTCATCATAATTGAGGGTGTGATGGTGGCTCTTCTTAGATTTCCAAGGTATATTTTAATGAATTTGGATAAGAAGAGATGGTTTATAAAATACTTCATGGATTTTATGGAGTATTCAAAAACAAGAATAAAATATCCCCCTATAAGGTTACTTATAATTTATGGAGGACTACGATCATCAAGTGGCATGATATCATTGTGGATGTTAGGAATAGGGATTCACACCTATTTCATAAGGATGAATTTAGACTGTGGGATCCTAATAATTTCATTGCCAAGCATATTTTCAAATTTAATAAGGATGCAGAAATGGATTACAAGCATCAAGATGAATTCCATGAGTATATATATAGGGATGTTATGAATGATGAAGTAGTGCTCAAGAATGCAACAAAGAATAATATTGAGATAGAAATGTGTATAGGGAGAAGAATAAAGAGGATGTTGTTATATCTCAGCCACCACCAACCCATGGGAGCATTTTTGATGTTGATTATGAGGAAATATAAGAAGAGAATGAATATGATGTTACTCTTATTAGGAATAGACCATGTAGACCTCCACTTTTTGCCACTTCAAGTAGTTAAATCCTACCTTCAAGCTTTGATCAAGGAGTATCTAGTACCTAACTTAACCACTCCCAAGGGCCCACATTGATCTCTACATCTATTATGGGATCCAATATCCAAATCTTAGATCAACCTAAGCCTAATTCCATTGACTTTGAGCAATTACAACAAGGCATTGAGGTATCAAGGAGTACCTATTCACCTTCCCAAAGCCAAATTTACCTCAATCCCCATTCAATATCACTATGGATGTAAAGGTAAGAGTGCCTCCAAAATTACCTTCATTTGTACTAAACATGGTCCCTACAAGATCTATATTTGGCACACTTAAGAAAATAGACCCAATGAGATTGCCTCACATTCCTACTACATCTTTAGCCTCTGCCTTGACTCAAGAACCTCCATTATAGTCACCTCCAACAATTATAACACCTAATCCTACCATAAATTGGGTTAGAGACATTATGCATGTAGAAAGACAAGAGAGGCCTTAGGTAGTCCTCTCTACACCATAGATTGGCATGAGATTTGATGTTGTTATAGTCACAACGAAAAGAGTGGTGAGGAGGTAGGTTGAGAAATCCCAATATATCTTAGTTGTGACCCATGAAAGTGAAGATTCCATCTTCACTTTAATAATGAAGAGGAAGGTTAGACCTGATGAAGTGGATGAATATGCAAAGGACCTTGTGTCCACAATTCAATCCCATGCAAAATCCATAGTGGCCTTGATGAAATGCATGTAGTAGGAGATGAAGGGACTAAGGGAACAAGCATTGATTTGAGTGTTATATAAAACCACAATTTAATTAATTAACATATTCATCAATTTCTTCAACTTATACAAGGTCATGAAGAGGAGGCAATAAGATGGGACTATATAATTTAATGTGGTCATTAAATTTGACCAAAAACATGCACTTTATGATGCCAAGTTGTTAAACTTTGATATATTTTCAAGGATTAATAAGTTCTTAGACCTAAATATATTTACCCTTGAATACATCATCCCATCATAGACCATCTCGATGAACATAAGAAGGATATTGAAGAGGTTGTTAGATCAGGTCAAGGATGCAATTGCATCCTTAGAAAAGATAGACTTCAAGATTTCCCTCTTGTTAAAGGATGTTATGGTCATTGGGGTGACAAAACCTGATGGCACCTTCATTGATGACTAAGAATTCAACTCCCAAATGAAGGTGCTTGTTGCAAAGTTCTAATAGGATATAGCTAAGGCCAAGATGACCACCTGATGGATTGTGGAATAAGAGGAATAAATTGGAAAATATATGAAATATTAAAATATTAAAATATTATTATTATTATTATTATTATTATTATTATTATTATTACTATTATTATTATTATTATTATTATTATTATTATTATTATTATTGTTGTTGTTGTTGTTGTTGTTGTTTTTGTTGTTGTAGTATAGGTAAGCTTATAAATCTTATGGAAGGAAGAATTTGGTTATAAAACCAAAAAATGGGTGAAACCAACCTGTATAAACAAAATGTAAAAATAAACTAATTAATAAATTACTTTGGATCATAAATGATCCCAACAAATTCCCCCTTGATCCAAAAGAGTGATAAAAGAACTAGAAAAATGATTCTAAATTCATCAAAGGAAACTTTAATGCAACTAAAACTAGTGTATTATACCTCTTGATACTAATAAAAACCAATTCCACTCCATAGAGAAGCCCATCCTACAAGTTGTGGCATAAAAGGATGATGAACATGATCCAAGCCTACTCATCACTTATGATCATCATATCATACTATAGTAGAACTTGATCAAATCCTATCCAACTATGTCATTACACATAAGGTCCCAGACAAGAACCCATCCAAATGACAAACCCATATTATGTATGGCACATCTCCCTAATGTTTGTAAATGTTGATTACCTTTGCTCAACATTGAAGGTGGTAGTAACCCTTGTCAACTCATACTATCACTGATGACTAATTGAAAACTAATAAATATAATATCTTCTTCCCCTATCAGGTAAAAGGTGAAAATATATACACCAAGAGAATAAAAATAAACTAACATTGCCTACTCTATGTCATGAAGATAAAATGAGAGAAAGCCAAAACTATAAGAAAACTAAAAGAAGAAAACTAATGCTACCAAAACTCTTATTCAAACATGATTCCAAACTTTAAGTAAATAACTAACTAAATAAGGGAATAGTCCTCTACCTTCCAACTGATCCTCCAACCTCCAATCACTAATCACTAAAAATATGCTATTAATTCCATCAAGACCATAGAACTTGACCATGAGGGACATTTCCTAATCAAATAAAGTGTCAGAATATCTTGAATAACTAGATTAACCAAAAGATCTACCACTAGAATTACCCACATAATTGGATTTAACTTTGTTTTTTAGTGGAGGATGGAATTGTTAAAAAGGACATACATTTAATATTTCCAATACTACCACATTTGAAACATCTAGGTTCTTTCTTATGTCTATGAGATCTAGAAGAACCTGAATCACTAGAAAAGCTATGAAAAGAGTGCTTGTGGTGATGCATGTGTTTAGAAGACCCTGAAGAGCATTGATGTGAATTTTTTGTAGACCATTTATAATGGTGTGGAGAGTGCCTTAGATAATGACTTAAATAGTGTTTCTAAAACTATCATTGTATATGACAATGATCTCTACGATGGGACCTATTATTTTTATAATGAGTCTCTCTAGTAGGTGTACTCTTATTCTTAGCAAACTGTCTCTCATGATAAGTTAATAACTCACAAATAGATTCAAATGTGGCATAATTAAGATTATCAATAAGCTATAACATTTCAACAAAATTTATGTATGAAAAACTAAGGCCATTCAACATAGTGGAAATCAACATGTCATCATCAATTTTACCACTAGTTGCGTAGTATTCTTGTTTCAATGTTTTCATATGGGAGAGATATTGAGATACATCTTCATCAATACTAATCTTGTTATTAATTAATTTAATTAAGAGATCAATAATTTTATAGGTAGGTTATTTTTCATACAAATATTTTAATGCTTTCTATACTTTCCATGCACCAATTTTAACTGCTTTTATATGAATGATAACCTATTCAGTTCAATATGCTTTTAATAGTGCAAGTGCATGCTTATCTATTTTTTGGTATTCAACTAATTTTTTGGCTTTAGTTAGTGGTGTGGTCTCCTTCTCAGTTATTTCCCACAAAATTTTAAATGTTATGGTGTTTTCCATGTTTCTACTTCATTATTTGTAGTTTTTATGTGATAATTTACCATTTCTTAAGATTAAGCTTATAATTTTTTCCATGATAAAAAAATAAGGGAATGTTATTGGGGTTTTTCCTTTACCCTTGAATAGATTCTAGTTTACAAATAATTGTGAGATTTTATCAAAATTATACCTTATAACTCCTAGTACACCCTTATATCACCATTTTTAATGAAAATCTTCTAGCTCATTTATACAAAATGATGTTTAAAAAATAATTTTGACCAAAAATAATTTCATTGGGTTTTGAACCCCTCACTTCCCTTTTTTTAGAAAGTGACTAATAAAAGATTTATGCCAATTCCTCCATATGTAAACTTAGAATATAAAGAAACAACACTACATTATTATATACCCTTTGTTTTCTATTTGTGAAAAGAAATGGTATATACAAAAAAATATTTTACCTACATGTAAAAAAATCTACAATCCTTTTGACATGTATGAAAAATATAATGTACTACATTTTTATGAAATCCACGTGGATTTCCAGGGATTTTTGAAAGACATTGACACTTTTGTGGAGGGCCCCACTGATTAATGACAAATAATGGAAATAAATATAACTTAAATTATAAGCTTATTGTGTTTTCATACCAAGTCTACGGGCTTCTTGTGTTGGCTCAAAGTCTGAGTGAGCTTCTTTTCAAATCAATTTTTCCCTTTGGAATGAAAGATATAGGTGTGATATTTTTCTCTAATGTAATCTAATGGCATGGTATAAGTTATACCACATGATAAAATAAGCATCACACTTTAATAAAAACTTTGGTAGAAAACTACTAAGCCACCAAAATTTGATCTCTAAAATTCAATGTTTCTCTTGTTGACTTGGACTTCTTGGATACGGTCCACCAGGGCCTAAAGCCTCTATATTTTGATGTATCTCTAGTTATTAATGATTCAAATTTCTTCAAAGGAACCATAAAATATATTCTAGGTTGTATTTTGATAGCACTGAATATGGCTGTGTGAAAATACATTTATATATAGAATCTCACACCATCACCATGAAATAAAGTACTCAAAATTTTTAGAACACATCCCTATATAAATCCTCATTTTAAAATTGTGGTTTCTTTGATACCAATGATTTATCATGTAATAGGAGTAATAATTTGATAACTCCAGGATCAAAATAGGTTGAACCTTGTCCCCGCTTAGTGCGAGTGCACAAGTATTTTATTAATTTTAAAAAAATCAAGTACATAAGGGTGCCTTTACTCCGTTAACCCTTTCACAATGCAAACATGATTTATATAGATTTCACCAATGACCGGTAAAAACAACTAACCCTATAACCAACTAAATATGGGAAAACAACTCGTAAAGTAAATCTAATTAATAAATATAAACATTAAAACTACCTAATAATTAAACTAAGTTTATTTATTTTATGGGGGTGTCTTTATAAAAGATGCATGCCCCATTTACAATAGTAATTTATTTTCTACCAAAAAACTAACCTAACATTAAGACTTTGGAACAAGTCCTAACAAACCCCCCTATGATCCAAAGTTAGGTCTTTGGACACATACCAAGCATTTTTCTGAGTTTTTCAAATTTCATTCTGTCAAGGGGTTTTGTGAAGATATCAGCTGTCTGATCGGCAGTTGGGCAATATATTAGATCAAGAGTTTTCTTTGCCACCAACATTCACAGATAATGGTATTTGACATCCATATGTTTTGTTTTGGCATGAAACAATGGATTCTTAGACATCTTGATTGCACTTTGATTATCAATGTATAACTATGTAGGAGCAAACTGAGAAACCTGAAGATCTTCAAGAATACGACGAAGGTAAACAATTTCTCTAGAAGCATCCCATGTTGCAATATACTCTGATTCTGCTGATGAATTTGCCACTATATCCTGCTTCTTACAACACCAAGCAATGGCAGCTGAACCCATATGCATAGTGTATCCTGTGGTTGACACTCTGTCATCCACACATCTGCCAAAATCTGCATCACAATATCCAAAAAGTTTGAAGTTCTTGTTGCGGTGGTATTCAAGGCCATATGTTTTCATCCCATGAAGGTAACGAAGTACTTGTTTTACTGCATGCCAATGAATTTCTCTAGGTTCATGGATAAACCTAGATAAAATTCCAACTGAAAATGAAATATCGGGCCTGGTAGTCATCAAGTATATCAAACCTCCCACCAATTTTATATATGTGGTGCCATCAAAAAAGGCACTGCTATCATCCTTAGACAATTTCAAGTTACTTTCCATGGGAGTGAGGGCAGGTTTGCAATCACTCATGCCAAACCTCTCTAATAACTCAAAAATATACTTAGTTTGTGAAATGAAAATACTATGCTCTTTCTGAGTTACCTCTATGCCTAGATAATAGTGAAGAAGTCCAATATTTGTCATCTCAAACCCATCTTTTAATTCCTTCTTCACAGACTTGTTATGATTTTCATCATTACCTGTAATAAACAAGTCATCAACATAGAGAACTAGTATCACCATCTTCTTACCCTACACTCGAAACTAGAGAGTATCATCTAATTCACTAAGATGAAAACCAATGGATTTAAAGTATGAATCCATTTTCTCATACCAAGCCCTGGGTGCCTGTTTGAGCCCATACAAAGCTTTTGTCAATTTACACAATTTGTGTTCAGCACCCACCTATTCAAAACCCTGAGGTTGTTTCATATAGACTTCTTCCTATAAATCACCATTTAAAAAAGCACTTTTAACATCCAACTGATGTACTTTCCAACCATTTTGTGCTGCTAAGGCAAGTACCATACGAATAGTGTGCCATTTAGAAGTTGGTGCAAATGTTTCCTCATAGTCAATACCTTCTTGTTGCACATATCCTTTGGCAACAAGTCATGCCTTATGTTTATCAATGGAGCCATCTGATTTATACTTAGTCCTATAAACCCATTTACATCCGATGGGTTTAACATGTGGAGGAGGATCAACTAAAACCCATGTATTATTGTTGAGTATGGAATCATACTCACATTTCATTGCCTGTTGCCAAATATGTTCAGTAGATGCCTCCTCAAAAGTGGATGGCTCAGTGGAAGAAGTATTAACAACCATAGCATAGTTCACCCATTTTTGAGTATTCCTGGGCCCTGTTAAACCAACTTCATCTGCTGTCAAGTTAAAAAAAGTACTTTGAGCCCATTTTGGATACTTAGAAAAATTATTCAAATCAGGGACTCCAGAATTCTCATTAGGTGCATCATTCAAAGGGGGAATTAGAGAATTTTCAACAATTTCTAAGTCATCAACCTGTGAACTTGCAGATGAAGGAGAGGAAAGTGAAGGAATTTGAGTCTCATACCATAACTTCAAAGAGTTATCCTCATTATTCAAACCCTTATCTCTTTTTGCATTTTTCCTCTCTAATCTATCAAGTTGAGAATCAATCTCTGTAGTGTTCATAGTCCCAAACTCATCAAATATTACATCGTGACTAACTATGAATTTGCCTGAATCCTGTGCAAGCAAACGAAACCCCTTTTTATCTTCAGAATAACCAAGAAAGATGCATTTTCAACTTCGTGGTTCCAACTTAGTTTTATGTTTAGGAGGAACCAAAGCAAAACAAAGACAACCAAACACTTTCAAGTGTTTAACTTTGGGTTTAAACCCATACCATACCTCATATGGAGTTTGTCCCAAAAGTTCAACTGTGGGGGACCTGTTTCTCAAATACACTACGGTACCAATGGCTTCGGCCCAAAACTTATCATCAAGCTGTTTATAATGTAACATGGCACGTGTTGTGCCCTCTAAATTTCTATTCATTCGTTCAGATGCTCCATTTTGTTGTGGAGTATAAGCATTACTATATTGTCGATGAATTCCATGTTCTCGAAAATAGTCTAAAGATTTATTAGATGTATACTCACCTCCATTATCTAAACGAAGAGTGGCCAAATGTGAACCTATTTATTTTTTCACTAAGTGTAACCAATCAACAAACTGAGCAAAAACTTCATATTTGTTTTTCATAAAGAATACCCAAGTCATCCTAGAAAAGTCATCAATAAACAAGACAAAGTATCTACACCCACCAATGGATGACTTCTTCATGTCACATACATCACTATGAACTAACTGTAAACATCTGTTAGCTCTCCAAGATGACTGTTTAGGAAATTTTTCCCAATTTTGTTTGCCCAAAACACATGACTCACAAAGAATACTATCTTTGCAAAAAGTGGGCAACCCATTCACCATACCATATCTCTGCAAATCCACTAAAGAGTGGATATTCAAATGTCCATAGTGGAGATGCCATAACCACTGTGTAGACATAGTACCTGTACCTATATCAACAACTACTGCAATTTCTATATTTGGAGGAAGCACCTTACAATGTAATCTAACCAAGTTACCATCTTCATATCCTGTATACATGGTTTTATAATTATCCTTCACTGAATTGATGTAAATGAGCCCATTTTCAAGCACAATTTGATATCATTTCTTTCGAATAGTTACCAAAGAAAGTAAGTGTTTCTTCAATGTGGGAACATACCAAACATCCTCCAAGTATTTTATAGACCCATTAGGAAGAAGAATTCGAATAGAACCAAGTCCTAGTGGTGTATGCATAGACTTATCTACTAAGGCAACTGGAGAGAGAAAATCTTCCTTATAAGACCAAAATAAATCTCTCCTAAATGTCATGTGTTTGGTTGCTCCTGTGTCTAAAACCCATACATCTGTGAGCTCATCTCTAGCCTCATATTCAACATAATCAATGTACCCCAAAGAAGTAAATGCAAATTCATGGGCTACATTACTAGATTCATCATAGTCATGATCAGCATACTGAGCAGAGTTAGTCTTAGTCACTTTTTGTGGCCTCTAAATTTTATCAAAAGGAACTCTACATTGTGAGGCAATATGACCAAATTTTCCACATCTATGACACTGAATGTCAGATCTACCTCAACCTCTGCCCCTATATGAATTGTGACCATGTCCTCGATCACTTGTTTCATGTGAATGTGATTGATTAGATTGTTGATTATGTGAATGACCCCTACCTCTATTTTGATATCTGCCTCCTCTGTAACCTCGACCCCCTCTAGAACTGTTTCCTCTATTGTTTTGATGCCCAGATGAAGATGAACTAGGATTTGACTCTAAAACATGGGCTTCTTCAGTTTTCTTGGATTTCTTGGGTAGAGAGAGGTCATGTTGGATGAGCAACTCAGCCAAATTATCAAAGGTGATGCCTATGATCTTGTCAGAGACATGCAACATTTCAACAAAATTCCTATAGGACCCTGGTAGTCCTTTCAAAGCAGCAGTAACTATGAGGTCATCATCTAGTTTTCCAAAACCAGCCTTAGTGTACTTAGTAGTGATATTTTTCAACTTAGACATATATTCTCCCATATCCCCATCCTCATCTAATGACAAAGTAAACAACTACATATGAATATCTATCTTCTTATGCTTAGGTTTCTTATCATACAAATCTGACAATGTTTTCCAAGCAGTGTAACTATGAGGAGAATTTTCAATATGAACATACATATCACGAGTACAACAACATTTAATGAGAGCTAAGGCCTTAGAATCACATAAATTGAAAATATCTAATTTAGCCTGCTCTGTTGGCAATGTGGGATTTTCATTCTTAACAATATCCCATAACTCATTAAACACTAGTGAAGCCTCCATCAATCATTTCCAATCTGAATAATTGGAAATTGTTAATCTATCACCATTTGAAAGCAAATTCTAAATTTTTGGCATTTTGAAATGAAAGTAAGTGCAGTAGAGAAACGTGCGACAAAATGCGAAAGAAATGAAACAAATATCACACTCACTACACAAGACACTACTTCTATGGGGTTTTGCACTTAACCTCTGCGTAGAGCATAAAAGAAAAAAATAAGTATTGTTGATGGGTTTTGCACTTAACCACACCAAAAATCAATGATTACACCCTTATTTCGCCAAATTACAACCTTATTTCACCAATTACACCCTTATCTCACCACAACAATGCGAAAGAAAAAAGATTGAATTTTGCCCCTTTTTCGAAAATAAATAACACAATACAATAAGTATGTGTTTTACAATATTCAAAATTTTAAAAAGAAAATATTCCTTTTTCAAAAAAAGCATATTCCAAAGCAAAAACAACTTTTCTCCAAAAAGAAGGGATTTAAACCCTTGACCTCCTCCTTTGCAAGCTTTTAACAAAATAAGCTTAACCAATTGCTCTAAGAGCATTTACAAAGTATTAATTTAGAAATTTATATTTGTACCAGATTTCATGTATGAGGGAAAATAAAAAAAATTTACATGAGTAAATAAAAATTCTTTTTCCCTTTGTTTTCAGCCTTTGTTTCAACCTTCCTCCCGGGTGGGCCCTCCACAACAAATATTTGAAAGAAAACTATATAAACAGCAAATAATAATTTTTTGAATTTTATTCCAGCGCCATGCTTGCCTAGGATGCCATGGCTGTTGCTGGAAACTTTTTCTCCACCTGCTCTCTCTCACCTAGGCTGTACAAATCCGTACAGGTGCTAAAAAATGATTTATATTGTGTTTTTGAAAAAAATTTGAAGTGTATTTTGCAGGGAATGGTTTAAAAACAAGCCTGGGCATTTGAAGGCTGTACAACTCAGATTTTTTCAGATTTTCAATTAAAAATGCAACAACAGAGGTTTTAATTCCATTTGATCAGGATTTGAAGATGTTTTGGATTTAAAAAGGAGCTGAAATGAATGCATAACATAATGGCAGCCATGTTTGAAAATATTCATATGTTTTCCATAGAAAATAGGCCATACAAATATGATTTTGGCTCAAAAAAATAATGAATTAATAACATTAAATGCTAAAATTCATTTTTATGCCAGATGAGGAGGTTGAACTTAGAAAAAATGGAGTATGAATGATCCAAAAAGCCCAGACATTGGTATATGGAAAACACAGGTTTAAATATAAATAATTTTTGAAAAAATTAAAATAATTTAATAATTTTTCAAAATATTTAAACCAAAACTATATGGCATAACTTATTTTCATGCCAAATGAAATCACACCTTCCTCCTTCGAATTCACCGTGCTCCCAACCATGCTCTGATACCACTGATAACTCCAGGATCAAAATAGGTTGAACCTTGTCCCCGCTTAGTGCAAGTGCACAAGTATTCTATTAATTTCAAAAAAATCAAGTAGATAAGGGTGCCTTTACTCCGTTAACCCTTTCACAATGCAAACATGCTTTATATAGTTTTTACCAATGACCGGTAAAAACAACTAACCCTATAACCAACTAAATACGAGAAAACAACCCATAAATTAAATCTAATTAATAAATATAAACATTAAAACTACCTAATAATTAAACTAAGTTTATTTATTTTATGGGGGTGTCTTTATAAAAGATGCATGCCCCATTTACAATAGTAATTTATTTTCTACCAAAAAACTAACCTAACGTTAAGACTTTGGAATAAGTCCTAACATAATTTAGAAAATATATGCAATGTAAAAACTTATTATTTTTTGTGTATAATAGGTAAGGTTACAAAGCTTACAGAAGGAAGAAGTTGGTTACAAAACCAACCAATAGGTGAAACTAACCTGTATAAACAAAATTTAAAAAAAAAATTAACTAATAAATTACTTTTGATCATAAATTATCCCAACACCACCAAGGTAATGAACATTATGTCTTTTTTCCAACTAAAGGTTGGAGAGAGTAGAGTCCATTGAAGAAGCATTGAGGCCTTTGTTTTCAAAACACAACAAGATCATTCATGAAACACCTAATTTATTTCAGCCCATGATCCTAGATTTTACATAAATTCACCAAGATTACTTAGCCTAAGTGGAATTTTATATGAAAGAAGAGGCAAAGAAGTAAAGGCAACAATAGCAAGCTAGTCAACAACATCTTCTAAGACCTTGAAGAATATTTGGCATTATTTTTTTAAATTCAAATTTATAATATTTCATTGTAATATGTGGCATTTTGGCCACTTGGATATGTTTGGGTGTTTTTTAATGGGCCCACTTAAACTTTTATAGCCATTTTGAAGCCTATATATAGGGGTATTCTCCCTCATTGTAACTTAGGAATAGTTGTTATAGAGCTAATACAAAGAGCTAAGAATTCAAGAGATCATTTGTATGATTAATTTTATGTTATGTGGTTTTGTTTATCATGATTTTATAGAATTAAAGGTTTATTTTCATATGACTAATCTGGTAATAATATCATTATATGCATCTATTGGTTTGAGTTTAACACTAGGCTAACAAATCTGCTAGTGTATGTTCTATGTTTTCATCTTATTTTTAGTTGAATGTGCTTATGTAATTTAATGTGAATGAGTAACTTTTTTGGAATGTATGATTTTAGATACATGCATTTCCTTTCCTTTAAATCTTGAAATGTGTTTATTTATCTTTGAGTATTATAATAGGGTTGGTGAATGTTAGTTTTCATGTTATTATCATAAAGGTTAAAAGAATTGATACCTTTAAAAATATAAATCTAAATTTATTTTCTACCTTACCTTGCTTACCTTTGGATCTACCCCATGACTCAATTTAGTTTAGCTCATTTTGTAAATATTCATGGTTTGTTTGTGATTGGGAAATAATTAGTAAATTTTAGAACAATTTCATAAATATTTGAAATAAATAAAGTGTCAATGTGTAATATATATTATTGCTATAGTAGGGTCTCCTTGTATACTTACTATTGGTGGCCATATCTCTACTATTTTGTTATTTCCTATAGTATTTATGTAAACAAATCAAGCCCTGAGTCCTCTAAGACTTAAAATTAAGCTTGTAACTTTCCCCCCATTCCTTAGTGACATAGGGAGCACTTTAAGTGCATCAACGGGACCCCTCCCCAACTACCATGAACTACTTAACTTCTCATGTAAAGGTTTGATGAGATAATGAGCATAATAAAATCCTTTTTGGGTTGAGAACCCTTCATTCTGAGCACTAGAGAGACCTCCAAACAAATTTTCATGCCTTGTCCTTCACACTATAACTTCATATTGCATGAACAAACTTGAAAAGGCATACCTCACATATGAAAATGATTATATGAGCGTAAATACCTTGAAATCTAATCATGACACCTCATTAGGCCACACTTCTCTCTCTTTTATCTCTAAACCTTGACCTAATAACTACATTAGGTCTTAAAACTAAAATTCATGCCTCTTTCCATGCAATATCCACCTCACTTACATACTCAAGAAACCTTTATCATGCTTGAACATCACCATACATCCTTCATATCCCTTGAAAATAAATCATGATACCTCATTAGTCTAGGTAGGGTCTAGGAGTGGTCTAGGTGTAGACTTGGTCTAAAGTTCCTACCCCTATAGGATCACCCTAAGACTCTCATGAGTGTTCCAATGCCTCACATACATGCTCAAGTAACCTCATAAAACCACATATGCCTATGTTCACTTATCTCATCAAGCCACTATACTCATACCTTCTCATAAGGTCTCTTCTTGTCATGACTAGGATTAGGCTACTCAAAGACCTATACCTTCATGAAACCATTAGGAATTGGTTTCCTTAAAATTCTCTATTTTTCATTCAAATTATTTTTCATTACAACATCCTTTAATTATAATACTCCATCAATGTCCCTTATCACATCAATACACTACCAACTAGGCACACTCTCTCAATGACATCAACCTCATGTAAGATACACTTTTGACATCAATGACAATCCTCAATAATCTCCCCCTTTATTGTTGAAACAACCACTCTCAAAAACTTGTCCTTCATTTTTTAACTTTCTCCCCCTTTGACATAAATTACAAAATGATGTCTACAACTTCTTAGATCACACTTCTTGTAACTAAAACACTAAACATACATTACTACGAGTTTATGAGTCATCATACACACATGCTCCCCTATCTCCATGCATATATTATCACCACTACTCACCTAAATTTTGAGATAATGAACCAATTGATTATCTCCCCCCAATAACTTGACTTCCTTAGTGACTACTAGGAGTAGGAACTACACCCAATTCCTATCTTAGGTATTCAAATGTTGCTTTTGGAAGTGGCTTGGTCAAAATGTCTATAATTTGATCCTATTTAGAAAAATATTAATGTTTTATACTTTTTTCACTTAATCTATTAGGAAATGATACTTGATATGAGTATGCTTAGTCCTTAAATACATGACAGGGTTCTTTGAAATGCTTATAACACTTATATTATCACAATAGATAGGGCTAGGACCATCATACTCCACCTTATAGTATTTTAAAGTCTATCTCATCCATATAACCTAATTCCAACATGAATTTGCTTTAATATACTCAAACTAAAAAATTGTATAATTCTAATGATGGTTATTTCTTGATTACCTATGAAACTAGGCACCCACCTCAAAAGAAAGCTCCTCCACTAGTACTCTTCATGCCATCTAGGCTTCCTACCCAGACTACATCTATATAGGTTATAAAATTAAACTCCTTGCTTCTTAGATACCAAACCCAAACTCCATAGTCCCCTTAAGATACCTGAGTATCATTTTGGCTTCTTGAAAATGATTTTCTTTTGGATCTTCTTGAAACCTTCCCACAAGACATGCTACTTGTATGATGTCAGGTCTAGAAGTAGTGGTGTATAGCAAAATTATAATCATTGACCTATATGATGTTTTATTGATATTTAGAGACTCATCTTCCTTGTTTAACTTACACCTTATGATCATAGGTGTACTAACTACTTTCAAATATTCCATCTCATACTTCCTTAACATCTCTCTTATGTACTTGGCTTATGAAATGAATATAAATTTTTTAGATTGAGTGATTTTCAACCCAAGAAATAGTGAGAGTTCTCCTAGCATGTACATCTCAAACTCTTTCTTTATCACCTTTGAAAATTCCTTGGTCATTTTTTCATTATTTCCACCAAAGATGATATTATTCACATAGACTAAAACTATCAACTAAAAGTCATATTATGTCTGTATGTATAGATTACTATCTACAACTCCTCTTTAGAATCCTTGATCCAATAAATACCTATCCAATATGGCATACCAAGCTATAGGAGCTTACTTTAGACCATAAAGATATTTTGTTAATATGAAAACATAGTTCTTATCACTTGATATTGATAGCCCCTCAAGTTTCTCTATGTATACCTATTCTTCCAAGTTTCCATTCAAAAAGGAAGATTTGACATCCATCTTTTATACCTTAAACCCTTTAAATCTTGCATATGATAGAAAAAATCTGATGGCCTCCAATATTGCCACTGGTACAAAGGTCTCCTCAAAGTTTATCCCTTAAACTTATGCACATCCCTTGTATACAATATATCCTTATTCCTAGTGACTTATCCATATTCATTTAACTTGTTTCTAAACACCCATTTTGTGCCAATGACATTCTTATCTTTAGGCCTAGGAACTAGTTCCCAAGTCTCATTCTTCTCTATTTTTTTAAACTCCTCATTCATTAAACCTATCCAAAATTTATCTTTAATTTTTTCTAAAATTTTCTTAGGTTTAATCTTCGACAATAGAGAAACATTATCTTGATTTAGGTTACTTATCAGTCTTCTCTTTGTTTACATACCTACATCCTTATTGCCAATGATTTTTTATTTAGGATGATTTATTTGAATCTATCTTGATGGGACTTTTAATTCTTGTCTTTACTCAAATTCTTATTCTTCCTCATCAACCTCTATAGTTTCTTCTTCATTTTTGAAGTATATATTCTCTAATGTATCCTTTTATTGTGTGTGTGATTTCCTTGTCTCATCAATATTTACATTGGTGTTTTCTACTATTCTCTATAACCTCTTGTTATAAAATCTATAGGATGAGTTCATTGATGAGTATCCTAAGAACATACCTTCATAAAATATGGAATTAAAAATTATTAAGTCCGTATCATATCTTTTAATGAAACATTTTCTCATAAACACTCTAAAGTGTTCTACATTAGCAGGTCTACCTTTCCACAACTCATAAGGATTTTTGTTTCCATTATTCCTTATCCTTCATCTATTAAAAATGTAGAGTGAAGTGCTCAATACCTCTCTCTATTATCCATAAAATAATTTAGACTCATTTAACATATTTCTTTCCATATCTTGAACTATCCTATTCTTTCTTTTCACCACCCCATTTTATGGAGGTGTCCTAGGTGCTAGGAACTATCTCCTTATTCCATGAACCTCATAGAATTCATCAAACTCATTATACTAAAAATATCCTCCTCTATCATATCTTAGGCACTTATTTTTATTCTTCTCATTATCAACAAGATTATTGAATGCCTTGAACTTGTCAAGAGCTTCTGATTTTTATTTCAAAAAATCTACCCAAATCATTCCTATATAGTCATCTATGAGTAACATGAAGTATCTATGTCCTTGAATGTTTTATATTCTTAGAGACCCACATATATAAATGTGTATTAATTCCAAGGGTCTTGAAGTATATTATTCCTTAGACTTGAACCTTATTCTAGTATACTTACCATGTTGGCATGCCTCACAAAGTATGTTTTGTAGGTTTGGTGATTTTAGGCATGTTCTTCATAGAATTCTTAGTGCTTATCTTGACAAGATTGTCAAATTTTAGGTGACCTAACCTTTTGTTACATATCCAAATTTTATCCATCTTGATCATAAATCATCTCTTCTTCTTGATCCAATTTAAGACATATAAATTATTCTCAGTCTTTAATTAGCCTTCTTGATTTGTGTCTTCTTATCTCATACCATTTGTCATGAAAGGTTAGTGTGTGTACATGGTTTCAAAATTCACATACATTAAGTATGTTATGTTTCAAACCTTCCACATAGAACACATTTTATGTATTATTCTTCCCATTATCCAAACTTAAGGCACCCTTACCAACTATATAGATAGTTATGTTTTCTCCAGATCTCAATGTTCCTACAACATTATTTTTCAATGAGATAAACTTGTTTCTATCTCCTAACATGTGTCTTGAGTAACCACTATATATATACCATTTCATGCCTTCATCTTGAATGTGAAATGAAGTCTGAGTTAGCATAGATTCCTCTTTAGTATTTTTTTCCTCATTAGCAAATAATCCATCTTGAATCTTGAGCTCAATATGATCAGTCCTAAATTTCTTTGGCTTCCACACCAATGTTTGACCCTTCTCATGCACTCTATAAGCTCCATATACCTTGTTAGTTACTCTTTACTGATTACTACTTCTCCCATGGTCCCATGAAAACTCATCCATTGAGACCATTGTATAATCACTTGCTCTATAACCAAAGATATAACAATAAAATTCAAAACCTTTAAAATAATTTAAATAAATCATTTCATTATATAATGAAATTGGTCTCTTCATGTTTAATTTTATGTTGGTGCTCTTACCTTATTTTAGCTTCTCATGATCCTTCTCAAACTTGTTTATCTTATCTATGATATATTCATGTTCAACCTTTTAAATAATCTAGTTCTATCTTCAAATGATCATACTCAACTTCTTCTTTTTTAAACTTTGTATTGACACCTTCTAATTTATTCTTGAGATCCTTAATGATCTTCTCATCCCTTTTGGCTTCTTTGACATAGTCACTCTTCAAGGTACAAATATGTTCCTTAATATCCTTGACCATAGATCTAAAATCATGCTTCCTCTTATTTTTATGCTTCAAATCATCTAAGGAACTTATGATCTAATTTTTAAGGTCTAGTTTATCTATGCCTTATTCACTATCATAGTACAGTTCTTCATCATTCATGATATCTTCTTGATCACTAGACATGTTATGCTTCTTGGGATCACCTTCAAGTTGTTAGGCTTGCTTTAAAGGACCAAGTTATGATACCAATTATGGAATCATAATGACTAAGAGGGGGTGAATCATTATTCAAAAAATTCATTAAATTTCACTTAACATTCATGAGACATTCATACAAACATATAGATCAATGAAAGTAGAAATAACCATACATAGGAACATGAAATATAAGAACACATCACATATGTTGAAAACCCTCAAGGGGAATAAAACCCACTGATATATACAAATTTAATATATTTTTATAAGACAAAAACCAACTTTAGTGAAGCACCAACTCCACATGAAGTAACAACACCAATTATCCAAGCACCCACTTATAAGGAGGCACCAACCCCCTAGATGACTGACTCAACACCCACTCAACCACCTAATTATTTTGATCACCTTTATAAAATTATGTTTCTAAAAAAATTTATGATGACCACATCTTCATCTCTTCACACTCTTATCCCTCTCAAACTATCTTCTAGGCCTCTTCACTTAACTAGGTCTCTTCAAGATCGATTAGGTCATATGACCTTGATATTCATACTCAGACCTTCTATTATATATTCATGATAGTACCTATAATTTATTTTTATGTTATATATGACTTTATTCCACTCAATGATATTCTATCTCATTAACTCCTCTCAATTTTTCACTAACTATCCAATTAAGCATAAAGTCCTTATTCTTATATAAACCTCTTGGTCATACACCTATTGGTCATCCATACACACTTTCCCACTGATATTTTCCAAACAATAGTACTTAAGACACATTAAAATAAAAAATAAATCATTACATTAGGTCATCCATTAATCAAATAGACCAAATTATTCTTTAAGTCTCATGGAGACCATTAGGCCTACTTTAGGACATGTTACCTTATGACCCCTTGGAACACTCTACATATCTATAAATAACAAAAAAATTCCATAAAATATTAAAATATACCTTATATAACATACTTCAAGTACCATGACACCTTTTAGGTTCAACCACCACTTGAAACACTTCATTAGCATTGTTCATATTAGGCCTTTGAACACACAAGAAAGTCTATATTAAACAACCGAAGATAACACATAATTTAGCCACATAAACATGAAAATAAATCACTTATAAAGAACCTACATGAATTCAAAATTATCATCATATTAATTATACACTTCCACTTCGGAAATAACGCTTCAATAACACCTCTATAACTCACTTAGAATTGCCAAATTACCTCAAAACACAGTCATGGTGACTTAGACATACAACACCTATATAAAAAATTTAAATGAATTTTCATGAATTTAGATGATCATATGAGATAATTATACCATTATTATATGTAAATATCATATGGTAAAATGTAAAATATTGATCTTTCAGACCAATCTTGTGACCTTGCATCTCAATGTCTTATCTGAACTAGATAGGTCAACTTGTGAGCAATTTTTTCACCACACACATGACCTAAAAATATTATTTCAAGCATTAAAATATCTTAAAATTCCTTAAAAACATATACATTAACTTTTTTTCATCATTATATCATGAAAATGCATTCATATTCATCTTTTCACTATTGCTTGGGTTTTTCACTGTTTACACCATTAGGCCTATTAGTGACTAACTAACTAGGATAACCAATTTAGCATACCTAAGAGATATAAAATATATATAAACCTTAATTTAAATGAAATATTATTCTATTCCTTATTACTCAATCCATTTTATTATAATATCTAATGAAACTTTTGACTTATACAACAACTTCTTTACAAATAAGCTTGTAACTCAACATTTTATCTCTCCTCTCTCTAACCAATACAACTTGGAGGTACCTGGGAGAGTCCAATACATGATAAAAAAATATTACCTGAGATACCAATCTATTTTTGGAACTTTTGATCAAAATATTAAACACTGGGTCCTTATTAAGGGTTTAAGAGGGTTTAAACCTATTTCCACTCTTAACGATTGTTCATAAAGCATAACACCTCACTCCAAAAAATAATGCCTTGAATTTTGATATAAGAACCTTCCAAATTTAACATGAAATACTTATGTTCCAATTAAAAGGTTTAATTATCTAATTATCACAAGAAAATCCTTCTCGAGTTGAGAACCCTTCATTCTGAGCACTCGAGAGACCTCCAAAACAAATTCATGAATTTTCCTTCACACTATGACCTCAAACATCATGAAAAAAATTTAAAAAACATACCTCACATATTATAGTTCTTACATGAGGTCAAACACCTTTAAATATGATCATGATCCCTCATTAGGCAAAACTTCTCTCTCTTTGCTCTCTAGACCTTGACCTACAAACCACATTAAGCCTTAAAATTAACCTTCATACTTCTTTCCATGAACTCTCCACTTCACTTAAATACTAAAGAAAACTCAATCATGATTAAAAAATACCATACATCATTCACATTCCTTTAAAATATATCATGATACCTCATTAGGCTAGTCAATATCTAGGAATGGTCTAGGTGTTGACATAGTCTAAAGGTCATACCCCTGTAGGCTCACCTTTATCCTCTCATGAGTGATCCAATTCCTCACAACATGATCAATAATTCTCATACAGCCACTCATGCCTATGTGCATTTATTTCACCAAGCCATCATGCTCATGCATTTTCATAAGGTCTCTTTATGTTAGGACTAGGATTAGGCCACTCAAAGACCTATACCTTCATCTAACCATAATGAATTAATTACATAAAAATTATCTCTTTTTCCTTAAAATTATATTTCATGACAACATCCTTTAATGATAATACTCCATCAACTCCCCTTATGACATCAATAAACTTCCAACTAGGCACAATATCTCAATGACATTAACCTCATGTAATATGCACTTTTGGCATCAATGACAATACTCAACAAACACAATAAGAACTTAAGAAAACTAAACTACGTATAAACTAACCTAAAACAAATTTTATCCTCCTAGATCAAATGGGAAAGTTTTCACCTTATCTTTCTCCATGAGATGGAGTGCATAAAGCATGTTTCCTTTTGAGGTTTGGTTTTGGTGTCTTCAACTCCTTCATATTTGACACTCTCTTTGGCATGATATTCAATGAAATAATAAAAAATACAATCATATCACCTATGAAGGTGAATTCCTCTTGTGATTCAACCTTCTTCTCATGGTACTCTTTAGTTGCAAATTAACCCAATTATCCTTAATCAAATCATGATTCATTATCCTTCATGTCATATTGAATGAGATTAAACTTATTATCAATTTCAAGATTGTTAATATATTCAAGGAGTTCTACATACTCAACCCCATCTTCATCATTTTCCTTAACTTTAACATCAAAAATTATAGGATTTTGAAGAGCCTCTTGTTACTATAAGTCCTCTTGTTTACTATAAGTCCTCTTGTTTCATTGAGTCATTAGTAGCTCCTTTTATTTTATTTTTATATTAAATTTCTTTCTCATTATCATGAATCAACCAACTCAACTAATGTGATGTCCTTATCAATCACCTCCTCTCTCATGTCTTTAACAAGTTCTTTGTGAACAATTACAACATGATCTAGATATTCTTTTTCTTTACTCAAGAATGTTGAATTGTGATTTTCTTCACCAAGGGGAGTCCTTATAGTGAACTCTTCATCATATACACTTGAGGCATATCATTGATAATCTACAACTTTAAATTTACCTTCTTCACTAATCTCCCATAGTATGGGTTCTCCTTTAAGAAGGGATTAGGTGGTAGGGTGGTGAACAAGTTCATGGGTTTGAGAGGGAGTATGAGGTGTGGTGGATGGCTCATGAATGGACATGGGGATGGAAGGAGTATTCTTGCATTTTGTGTATTTAGAAATGAGATATTTTTTAAATAATTCTTGAAGGAAAATAATGTTTATTTGGGATATAAACATTTCATTTTTTTCAACAAGCACCTCACCTTTATCATAGCCTTCTTGAGGATTTTCAATAGTTTCAACCTTATCTCCCACCTTCTCAACTAAGACATTTTTTTATGTTGAAAATATTCTTGGATAGACCTAAAATATGGATAAGCTATAGGTTCTTGAGGAAAAGACAATATGTCTTGAACACACACAATTTTTTCTTTCTAGACATCAAATTAACTCTCTTCATGTTTACTTTCCCAAGACTTCACTACTTGGTTCCAAGTTGGAACTTTGAAGCTAGTAGGCTATTTTGAGGGTTGGATTAGCTCTCTTAGAGGATCATCTTGAGGATAGTTAATTATTTCATAAGGATCATAATAAAACTGATATAAAATATATTTATAAATGAATCTTGAGTAGGGATAGGTCTATCTTGAGGAATACTGCCTCCAAGAAGGTGCCTCTTAAGAGCTTAGACTTCTTCTTCAAAGGTATTAATCACATATTATTGATATCCTTAGTCATATGCTTCTTCATAAGGCTTATCAAGAACATCATGTTCATATAGAGGAATAATAGGCTAACCATAGGGCTGCCATGGATTATAGGGCTAATAAAAACCTTGATAGGGATGTTGAGAAACATAATATGGGTCATGATGAGGTTGGTATGGAGGTGTATAGTAGAAAATATCATCATATCCAAAAATAAAAACTTGATTATTCAAATTAAACACAATATTTTTTGCAAATTCTCTCAAGTATTTGGACAACTTATAACTAGTTGATTGCATTCGGATTTGCCATTGGTATTTTCTTGAATGCTTCCCAAAAGTTGGTAGGTAGAAGAACACACCAAAATTTCTTCCACTATTTTGGAATTTAAGTCCCACTGGGCATTCTAAAACTATTATAACCAAAATTTTCACCCTAAGAGAAGGTTGGCTAGACCTCTTCAAATTGGTTAAACATGGGATTAACCCTAGACCTATGGGTTGTATATAACTAGGGTAAACCTTTAGGTTAAAGGGGTATCTCCCTTTTATGAATCACTTAGGCCCACTTTCACTACTCTATCACTTTATTTCTTGTAAAATGTATATAAAATAACTATAATAAACTTAACTATAGTGGTGATGAACCAAACTTTGTTTACCACTACCACACAATATACAATACACTAAGACCTATAAGACAACATGAACATACACACATCCTAGAATGAAATTATTTCATCAATGATTTGTAGAAGGGTAAGGAATTGTAAGGATAAAAGGGAATAATAATTCCACTTCAAAACCCATAAGAGACCCTTGATGACACCAACTACAACCTTTAATAATGAAACAACCACACGAGGTAAGATAAATATGACACAAATAAGGTGATATACATATACACTTGATAAGATCAAACATTTAGAGATTTATCACTATATTTAGTCATATAATGAGGTAAAAATAAGCTGAATTGATCATAGGTAGAAAAAATGAGTAGTGCTTTACCATACCCAAGTGGAAGATACATTTCTAATCTAAAGTGGCTTAATATATAGCATAAGTAGTAGAAAAAATAAGTGTGAAAGAGAGAGAAGGTAGAAAAGTGTCACGTAAGCTATAAAAAGAAAGGGGTTAGGGAATAACTTTAAAAGGTCTAAGACACCATTTATTTCTCCTCTTCAGATGTTCTAGATCTCCAAGTGGTATGGGGGTTGAAAAGCTTGTTTGACACCTTGACTAACTTCTTGAAACTCTCTTTATTCTTGAAATTTTAAAGGAAAAGTGGCATTATTGGTGGTCAATCAGTTTCTCCTACATTTTTTCTAAGCTCATGATACCTTTCAACTAACCCCAATAGGTTCTCTTTGACACATCACCCCTTTCTCTTTCAAGGTGTCTAAAGGCCCTTCATCTCCTTAGGCCTAATTACACAAGTATTAAAACTTGTTTTAAGTTAATCTAGGTTGTAAAAATTTCATTTATGGTCTATTGACATCATATTGGACCTGTAAAAATCCATTTTGAAGCCTCAAATATCCATAATACATTACTCTCTACCAAAATCTCCAATTAGGCCTCATTCTTTATATATTTTTTTCTATTTTTCTCCTTGCATGGGATTTTTATGGATTATATTGACAAAAAAGGTATATGATATGATCCTTTATCATATTATAGTTCCATGTCAAATTTAATAAGCTGAATCCAAGTGGAAGTCTATTTTTTCTACCTATCTCTTCTACTAATTAGGCCTAAAAAATGGATTTTAGCTATAAAATCCTCCTGCACTTGTGAAACATTTCACTTTACCCATTATAAAACCAATATCCATGTAAGTTTTAGGCTTTTAGAACATTGTTCTTATATCCAAACCATGAAATGTCCAAAAATAATCCCTTCAACAAGCTTGTTTAGACTTCCTTGCAAAATGGAGTTTGGTTGGTCACTTTTAGAGGTTATTGAGAAGATTTAATGATTTGAGAAGATGAAAAAAGTCTCATATGACCTTATAAAATTATTTTAAAGTATCCATCTCTCCAAAATCCATACAAAACACTAAAAATGCATCAAATAAGGGATTTATGGTAATTTATACAATATTCCATACATCTTGAGTATATGTGAATAATCTCCTTGGAGTTATCAAAAAAATCTAAGAGGTTTTAGGAGCAATTTTTTTCATTTGATGTGCTTTTGAAGTCCATTTTTTCAAACTAGTCATTATAGCTCTCTTAGGTAGCCTAAAAATACTTTGGACTCTTAGTGATGATTCATAAAGTCAGACATATGAATCCTTAAACTAATTTCAAAAAATAGAATTAAATTAGGGTAGATAACTTCCCATAGGATAACAAGGTCCCATGAAAATCTTCCTAACCATACCAATCAAAATAATCTAGCCTCTTAGGCTAGTAGTGAACATTTTAAGAGGTTTGAGAGAAAATTATGTTAGTAGGTGCAATTCTTGAGATTATTATGAGTTATAATGTCATCAATGGGGTATGATATGTTGATCTATACCTATAAAAATCTCTATATTGTCACCATAATTCACCAAACTCTCTAACCACCTCATTTGGTTAGGCCTAGGGTTTTCAAGTCAAACTAACTTTATGACCCTCACTCACTTTTTTCTCCAATTTTTTTCTTTATACCAAGGTCTAAGCATCATGTAATATTTTTATATGTTTCCATCATTCCCCTTATGATCTCAATGCTCTCCACTTATCTTTACTAACATCTCTTGGTTAGTAATCTCTCAAGATCTACCTTGTTGGCTTGTATATGCAAGGGTTGTTTGGACTAAATAGGGGATGTTGAATATGTTTGAATTTTTTTATATTTTTCATATGGTTTAAAATCCATGTATTTTTGTTCTCATGTTATTCACTATCTCTTCAAATTCTAGGTCTCAACTCAACTCACTTCTATTCATCACCTTTCTTTGGCCTACCCTATCTATTAGGCTTGTGTATGCACATTAGGATTGTGAAGGGTCTAAGTTTCCATCTTTGTTAAGTCTGAGAAGGAATGATAGAATGTTTATTTTCATACAATAATATTACAACACTTTATTTCTCTTATACTCTAATGTATTTTCATTCAACTCTCTTCATACAAGCAACTTTGTTATCCTAGGCAGGTAGACTATATGTATCTACAAGGTGGTTATGTATATGTAGTTATCTTAATGCCTATTTTTATTTATTTCAAAATTAGAACTATTTTGGTCTCAATGGAATAAAATAAATATATTCATATCCTTTAACAATTATTTTTTTAAGACTTTGGAAATTCTTAGACATCTAAAAGACTTACAACTGGGGTGCATTTATTTAGGTCTACAGACCTAATGCTTTAGATCCATCTATTCAACATTGAAGTTATTATCAATATTATAATTATATTGATGATATTTGAGAATATTTCATAATACCTTAAAAAAACTCATTTTGTTATCAACTCAATGTCTTAAAAACATTTATTTTCACTATATCGCTAAATGTGGGTTACCATCTGGGTACTTTGACTATGTTTGAGGTTCATATCCCTTTTGTACCTTCAATATAAATATTAAATATTTATAATGACTCATGATTAGTTATTTTTATGTATTAAGACACTTTAAATGTCATGAATCCCTTTCTCATCACCATTCTCACTATTCAAGGCCCATTTCTCTTAAGTGGTTATAGGTGCTCTTTTAGGGCCTTCCTTTGTATAGGATGCATAGGTCTCTTAGGTATCCAAGACAAATTATCTATCATTTCAAGGACACAGTTTCATTATTATTGATGTATCAATATTTTTTTACTATCTTTAAACCTTAGACTCTCATCAATTCTCTATATTCACTGTTTAAGGTAGAGTCTAAAATGGGTTGGTTGTAGGTCTCTTAACTAGGTAAATGACTATATATTGGTTTGAGTTATCTTTTAAAATTACATAATAATGTCTAAAAGTGGTTATTGATCATTATATATCTAATTTCCATTCTTTACCAGTCCATAGAGTGTCTTAAAACACTTTCAATCACCTTTGTTCTTATTGTTAACTTCCACCTACAATGTTGTAGGTGATTGTCAAGAGGAATTGACTATTTAGCTTGAGTAGGCCCTTTTCTCATTACATTATGAAAGATAAATAAACTCATAGATAGTGTATATAACTTAATATTAAGTTTAAAAATAATCTCAAAACATCTTTAATCCTTTTGAATCCACTTTCCCTATAGTCAAAATCTTGTAGGTGTCAAATAGGAAACATTCAGCGTGGTCTTCAACTTTTTGACTATTTATGCTCAGAGATCCTATTTAGTCCAAGCCATTTTTAACTTGAAACACCACATTGTTTCATTATTTTATGACCTTCATGAGACATTGACAACATTAGAGTTTCTTGAGTTGTAGACTTGTAGGCTTATAGGTGATAGAGCTTGGAACTTGAACTTGAAACTTTGAAGGGATGCAATACATGACTATGATATTAAAATGTCATTGTCCTTTTCATTTAATCAACATATTTTACATGAAAACACAATCTCAAACTCTTATAAATTCACTTTCAAACAATCAAAATATCTTTTCAGCAAGAAACTAGCGGGATGGAAAGGAAATTTTCTCAGTCAGGCAAGAAAGCTAACCCTTCTCAAAGCAAGTCTTCAAAGCATACCTACTTATGCTTTAAGTACTTTTAGAATTGCCACCAAATATGTAGAAGCAATTGGAAAAATCCAGAGAAACTTTCTTTGGATAGGAACCGAGGAAAAAAGGAGAATGCCGTTAATTGCCTGGGAAAACATATGTAAACCTTTCAGGGAAGGAGGATTGGGAATAAGGAATATAAGAAGTATGAATACAGCTCTCTTAGCAAAATAGGGATGGAGGGTTTTTAATGAAAATAAACAATGGAACAATATATGGAAGCAAAAATATTTATTTAATGCAAAATCCCTCTCTGAATTCTTTTCTTACCCTGACGTAACCCATCCATCTTCTATATGGGGGGCTGTTCAAGGTACTAAACAAGTTTTAGAAAAAGGAAGCTCCTAGAAAGTAGGTAATGGAAAAAATGTGAATTTCTGGGAGGATGCTTGGTTAAAATAAATCCCTTTGATAGAAGAATTCCAAGATAAAGAAGTAATTGACTATTGTAAGCAAAGATATGGAATAAAGGTTAATCAATACTGGCAGAACAATTCTTAGGTGAACCTTAATGATATTGATCAAGGTTTCAATAATATTCAAATATCCCTCAATGCTATTTCCCTCTTTTCTAATCTTGAAGATAATATTGTTTGGCATGACGAGCCTAGCAGACAATTTAAAGTTTCTACCATTTTTACTTCAAAGAGAAACATTAACCAACCACTGTGGACACATTCCTAGATCAAGGGACTCATCCCTAAAATTAAAATCTTCTTCTGGACCCTTCTCCAAAACAAAATCTTGACTCTTGACAACTTACAGAAAAGAGGAATAAACATAGTGAACAGATGTATTCTATGCAAAAAATGTTTTGAAGATAGAGATCACTTGTTTGTGAACTGTTCCTTTATGCAGCTAGTCTGGAAAAAATCCTCAATCTTTGGGGTATTGCTTGGATTTAACATAAAAGTGTGGATCTATCTTTTAAAATTTGGTACTGTCCCTCTAAGAATCCTGATGTTCTTTTTTTATGGAAACTAACTCTTCCCCATATTTGGTGGGGAATATGGAAAGAAAGAAATAACCATATTTTCAAAAGTAAAGAACTTCTAGGATGGGTAGTGGGTCAGAACATCATTAGAGCTATCAAGGAGAATTTTTATTGCAAAGGGATCCTAATCCTACATTTCAAATTGATAATCCTTTAAGATCAGAAAATTCTAATGTAAAAAATGAAAATCCTAGACTTGGTGTAACTTGGAATGTCCCCCCTCATGGGTGGATCAAAGGGAACTTTGATGGAGCTGCTAAAGGGAACCCAGGGAATGTAGGATGTGGAGGAGTCTTGAGAAACCATATGGGAAATGTAATCAATGCTATTGTAATTCCCATTGGTAAGTTGCCATATTGCTGAAGCTTGTACTGCCCTCCAAACCATTAAGCTAGCTATTGAATTGGGATATTCTAAATTATGGTTGGAAGGGGACTCCTTGAATATCATAAATATATTAAATAATAAATTTTTTTTCTCATGGTCAATAAAGGCTATGGTGATGGAAATGAAAACTTTAATTAAAAAAATTGAGAAAGTCACTATTACCCATACTTACCATGAAGCAAACAGAGTTGCTGATTGGATAGCAAATAATGCAGTTCGAGTAGGACACAAGGTGAGCTGGCAGGAGACATTAAACAAGAACGTGGGTCTTAGAGTGCTTGTTCATCATGATGCAATTCATGCTAAGGAGGGAGAGATCAGAATGGAATAAAAAACTAATGATTTGGGGGAGTGGATCCACGGAGGAAAATATACACTCATTAAATAGAAATGTTCTAGAGTACATGAGGAGGACTCAAAATGTGCCAAAATATAGGCGAGTTTTGTTCCAAATTGGTAATAGTTGGGTTCATTGTTTAGCTGACAGGGGTTGGGCATTAAAGGAGATTAGTATGGCTCAAAATAGGAAAAGAGAACTAAGGAAGAAGGAACCCAAATATTGTGAAGAGTGGAAAGCAAAAGAAGATGTCTGGAAGATCCTACAGAGAGGAAAGGTTGTGAGTTATATGGAATGGCTTCATGGCTCAAAACCCCATATCACAATGGCTTTTTTCAAAAACTGGACTGATGATAAGGTTACCTTGCATGGCATTACGGTGAATCTCACTGAGGAATTCATAGCAGAGGTGATGGGGCTTCCAATGGAGGGAATTAAATTTTCAAAGCAGACAAGCATTTCCAATGAGGCTTTTTGCAAATTCCTTAAAACGGATGCTGAGGAGTAGCAGTTGGAAAAAAGTGGAGATTTTTTTGAATTGGAGCAGATTAAGGGCATCTGGAGGGATGTCTTATGCTGTATCTGTGAGTACTTCATACTTGATGGAAGAAGCAAAAGAGTCCACAAATTTCACTTTGTATTTCTCAATCACTTCAGACACAAAGTAAGAATCTCCTTTCCTTTTTATCTACATTTTTCCTTGTTCCAAAGTTTGCTCATAAGAAAAAGGATTCTCATCCCATCTTGCATGAGGGGTTAATTCTTATAATTGAAGGGCATTGCAAGAATAAGGCCATTGTAAAGAATCCTTATTCGGGAAAATATAAGGACTTACAGAGTAATAAGAAAGAAATAGTAAAAGGGAATGAAAAAGCTAAATTCAAACTCCCAAGCTTCAATAATCAGACTGCCGATGAGGAAACAGAGTGGGAAAGTTATGAAAATATTGGGGAGGAGAGTCTAGAGGAAAAAAGAGGAACAAAAAGTGGGCATTCAAATTCTAGTGAGGAAGAAGAAGTGCAAGATAAGAATGAGAAAGAAGGAGTCACTATAGAGGAAAAGTCTAAAAATAGCAACCATGAGTCTGAGGAAAACCACAAGTGTTTGAGGAAATTGATAAAGATCTAGATGATCCTGTTGTGGACCCTAATCTAATTAATGAAAAGGAAAATCTAGTTTAGTTGCTAACCAAATATTGGAAATGGGAGCTCAAGTAAAGGAAGTAAGTAACAAAAAAGTTATCCCTACTAAAACAAAGGAACAAAAATGAAGGGAAACGGAGGACTATATTGAAGAAGGTGGAAGCATTCCTAAAAAGAACACAGATGATTGGAGTGACAAAAGGCAGAATAACGAACCTACTAGACTAGCCAAGTGCAAAGTTGATACTACTCTACAATTCGATCTATGGACGTATAAGGAGATAATGGAAATCAATAGGAAAATGGTAACAATGGAGGGGAAATAAGAGGCAGTTTGGAACAAAATCAATAACATGGAAAAGAAGTTGAGGGATATTCCCATAAAACTCAAAGATTATGAGAACAACCTAAGGGAACTCATAAAGGAAAGTAGATTAAAGATGGAAGAGGTAACCTCTAGCATTTGTGCTGATGTTGTTAACATTGGAAAAAGAGCAAATGAGGAAATCAAAACTTTGGAGAGGCCTAGCAAGAGAACTAGACAAAGCTCAAGAAAGAAAGCAATGCAAGAGGGACCTTGACTGCTGCCATCCAGGACATTGTTGTGAAATGTAAGGAAGTAATGAAGATGATATTGGAACTAGAAGAATAGTTCATGGTTCTTTTAGTTGGTTCTGCTAGTTGGTTGTGTTTTCTGGTCTTGGTACCTAGTTTTTTGAACTTTTACTATGGAAGGTCTCTGTAAAACCTGGGGTCTATATTTGGTTGTTCATTTGTTAGTTTCAGGTCTTTGTTTCTTGGTTTTGTTACTTCGGTGAAGAATTCTTAAGGCTTGCCTATGGATGTTAATGTTTTATCTTTCTCCTTTTGTTCAGGGTTTTGGGGTCCCTTTCAAAACCTATTTTTCATAATCTAAAACACTCAACATATCTTATATAAAAAAACACACAAAACATAGTCCAAGGTGGTGAATGGAGATATGATTATCTCTTCAGACTTGTACCTTTGTGAAAATATTTAAAAAGACTTAAAGAGGCTTAATATGATTATTGAATACTCCTAAAAAGTTTATTCTTCAAAAATGATTCCACCATTATTCCTATAAAGATTAAGAAAGACCTTATCATGGTTGACTAGTAGATTTTAGACCCCTAGCTTATTAGTGATTTTTCATAGAGCTAAGGAGATGAATATGAAAACCAATGCCCAAAGTTTTAATCTAACCAAGACTAAAATCAATTCCCAAATTTTTATGCTACCACCTTCTCTCTCTTGGCCATACCACTATAACCATTTTTGCCTATGCGAGCTTATGAAGGAGTAGATAAGAGAGATATGACATTTTTGACTTCCTATAATCTTTTAAATACTAGATAATCACTGTGCTGGACTTGAAAACACTTTATCATGATAAAAAAGTAATTTTTCTACACATTGTCTCTCCTCTCAAGTTTTACCTACTTGGGAAGCCTCTAAAACTGACTCTTTATGGCTTGAAACTCTTTGGTCCATACCATGACATATTTTAAGACCTATATTGACCTCGTTTTACCTTTGAAACATTATTTAAGGCACCAAAATTAACCCTTTTTATGTTTTTGACCTAACAGACTCAAATAGACCAAAACACATAAAAGAGGCTTACCTTAATATTTCAAAATTTATCTTAATAAATGGTAATAAGGTATTTTAGACTCAAATAGGACCTCTTAAATTGCCTAAGGTTAAACAATTTGACTAAATGGATCCTATATTGATCTTATGGATCAAAATTGGATAATAACAATGATGTTATGGTTTTAAGGTAGTTTCTTCAAGTTTATTTCCTTACTCATTATGCACTATGTCAACCTATTTTCTTAAAGAGTCTTCAACATTAGGGTTATCTAAAACCTCAAAAAAGTTAGATGCAATAGGATATTATTCTTAAATCACACCATAAAGATCATTTCCAAGTGTCTCCTCTTAGAAAATTTATTTAAATTTATACTTCCTAAGTAGGGCACCAATGAATATATCTTCCTCAACTCATTTGAATTATCTTATTCAACTGCAACTATAGATTTATCCTCTTCACTTACCTCTCATAGGATAGGTTCCTCTTTAAAAATGGATTTGGTGTGAGGGTGATGGGAATGTTCATGAGTTATAGAGAGAGTATTAAGTATTGTGGGTGGGTGATGAATGGGCTTGAGAATGGAGGGATTGATTTTGAAACTTGGGGTCTTGGATATGGATGATTCTTATAGGAACTCTTGGAGAGATATAAAATTGAATTGAGCAATGGAAGGGACATTATGTTTATTAAGCATCTCATCTTTCTCATAGACTTATTAAGGCTCTTAAACTACTATAAACTCATCTTCACACTTCTCAATTAGATTCTCATTCTTGTTTTGAATACACTCTTAGATAGACGTCCAATATGGGCAAGATAGAAGTTCTTGGGGAGAGGAAAATGGGGATTTATTAGGCACAAAGCTCTCTTTGTCTTCAACCTATTTATTTTGGATTAATTCAAATAATTTCATCTTCAAATCTATCTCTTTGATTTACTTATCTATACTCTATTGGAATAACTTCTCTTGAATGTAGTTAGTGTCTTCATGAAGATAAGGGACACAAGAGGGTTATATGAGGTACAAGAGGTTTCTTGAGGAGACATGGGAGAGACTTGCATAATTCCATATTATTCCTTGACTTCAAATCCATAATATATGTTTGTCTCACCTTGATCACTCCATGAATTCTCCACTTTATTCCAAACTAAAATATTAAAAGTCTTCTTATTGGATTTTTGAGTAAGAAAAGTAGCATTTTAGTTCTTAATAATGGGATACTCAAAAATAGTCTCTTCCTTATTTTGAAATCTATCTTAGATTGAATTCCAAGAAGGGAAGGTTTGAGTAACACATGAAGGACTTAGAACACTTGGAAGTTCACTTGGATTGGTCCCTTGGGGAATAATGGATGGCACATATGAGGGCTGAGGTGGTGTATATAAAGACACATAAGGCTAATGGAGTTTGACCTATTATTATCCATGGTTACCCATATTATCATCAATATATTAAATGACACCACTCACATCCATCATCTCACTTAAGAATCTTTTCCATATCTCTCAAGAGGTGCCCATTCTTCTTTCAATAATGGTAATGAATCTCTCATGTCATGAATGAGGTGAGTAGGGATATCTTAATCATATTCCATTTGTATATTAATTTCTAAAATTCACCTCTCATATCCTAAGAGACCTTGCTTCAAACTTGAAATGGATTGGTTTTAGAAGTGGATAAGGACATCTTACACTTGATAAGTTTGGTCATATGATTTTTATAATGCATGACAAAGTTCATAAGGATCATAGGACTAATGTGGATAATGGTGAGGTTGATAAGGCTCACTATAGGACTCATATGATTCATTATGAGGTTGATAAAGATTATATAAAGGTTGGTATGGATGACCATAGGGTTAAAATACTTCATCAACTTGTATGAAATTGAAATCCATATCAAACTCAGCCATAATAACGTCATCAAGACAATGAAATAAAACACAACTTACTTTGAATAATTGAATGGGATGACATAACTATTTTATCATGAATAGAGTCACCATTGATTTTTAAATGCCTAAAAAGGCTGATAGGTAGAAGAACAACATTAATAATTCTTCCACAACTTCAGACCTTAGTCCCACCAAGCATGCCAAAAATAGTTTTCACCCTTTAGAAATTAGTTAAAGAATTCAAAATTTGATGTAACATGGAAATAACTCAAGGTTATGGGTACCCTAGTATAGAGGTGAATCTCTAGGCTAAAGAGATATTTTCCCTTGATGAATCACTTAGGCTCAAACACTACTCTAGAACTTTCTAGGAAAAGGGAGAGAAGCCTAATATAATTGAGGTGATGCAAAAAATATGATCTAATAACTACCAAAAAACTATAATTTAACTTTAAATAAGAGACTAACCTACACATGACACTAATTCAAATATGCCTCTCTACATCAATGTTTTTCATGAAGGTTTGTGAAGCAATCCTAAACTAGGAAGATTAATTAAGAGGTCATGACATCACACTAATGAAAACAAAACTAAATAAATACCTACACACTCCATTTTAAAACTTCAAGAGACTTGTAAAAAGGATTCCAAATTGAAAATAAATGTTAAATAAGGACAGGCATGCGTAGGAAGTAAGCCCATCACTTAGCAAGATCAACTAATTAAGCATGCAGATTGAAACTAATCCATGGAGAAGGTAAAAATAGGTTATTATTAATTTATAAAAGTTTTCAAAATTTCAAGGATTCACCATACCTAGGTGGAGGATATAAAATTATCCAATTAAGGTCTAATATAGAGAAAGTGAAAGAAGGAGAGAAGGGCATAGGAGAGAGAGAGAGAGAAGTGTCCAAAAGGATTTATAAGAAGAAATAAGTTTGAAACTACACAATCATGTCCTTAAAGACAAGTGTTATTATTCTAAAGATTCTCCTCTACTTTAAGTGTCATGGAAGTTTTAACTTGGCTTGACACCTTGATTAGCTCTCCAAAATTTCCCTTTACCTTGGCTTGTGGAATTACAAGTGGCCTTCTTGATGGTCAAATCATGTTGAGTTACACATTTTATTTTCTATTTATAGTTCTCAACTTATCAATAAATGTGTGATTTAATTTTTTTACCTCCTTAAGATCCTCCATGTAATATTTGAGATTATGACACCTTGTACATACCTTCTAAATAGCTTAAAACAATATTTTTTGGAATATTACATACAATCATATACCTATAAGTACTAACCAATAAAATTGTGAGATAATTAGGGGAGTTTTTTACATCATAATTATTATTTTTAAGGATTTTCCAATTTATATAGATGCATATAAATCCTCTTCTCTCTCATCAGGTTAAAATTGGTCTATTTGGGTAGCCTTTGAGTGCCTTAAACTCTTAAGGATGATTCATAAATGAAAATATTTGTATGAAAATCCAAATTCCATGAATAACGAGTTTATATGGGTATCTTATTATTTCCAATATCTTGAGCCACGATACATCCTTTCATGAGAGATATGAACATGTTTAGGAGACCCTCAACTAGTAGGTTATGTGTTTATGAGGTTTAGAGAGAGATTTGGAATGTATGTGATGTTCTGAGTTTGAATTTGAGTTTACAATGACCTATATAGGTATGATAAATATACCATGACCTGATCACATTATCCTCTTCTCACATTTATTCTTTAACACTGCTATACAAACCACTAATTGATGCCTAGGGTTTGTAACCAAGTATGGAAAATTGAACCTAGTAGATTCCTTGATTCATTTCCATCACTATTAGGTATTATATATTAATGAAATTATTAAACATACTTCTCACCATATCCTTATGATTTTAAAATTATTCATTCCATTATTTTTAAATCCAACTCCCTTTCCCATGATGCACATAGGTCTGAGTATGCGATTAGGCTTATTTGGCCTACAAAAGAGCTTATCATAATTAAGTTTGTATCTTGATGGGTTAGAGGGTTTCATGGATTTATGATAGCACTTTTAAATTATATTAAAATTCTTCACATTACATCAGTCATCATTTCTTCTTTCTAACCAACAACTTGATATTTCTAAGTAGGCAAGCCTGTGTACATAGTGACTATGTAGGTAAGGTTTTGGTAGAGCTCTATTTAGTCATCCCAACCTATTTTATGGTATTCATATAAAATAAAATAGTATCACTTACCTAGCCACTCAATTTTGTTGAAACCCAATTATTTACATGTATTCTTCTCCTTACTTAGGTTTGAAACTAGTTTGTTCTTAACTAAAACTTGTAGGTTTCCATTAAGGCATCCTAAGTACAGTCAAGGGTTTGTAAGAATTATATTTATACTCATTAAACATCTACATGGATAGATCATATTATTATTAGTTTTTAATCCTTTAAATTTGCATTTTTAAGTCACCATGACTTCAAAACACTTAGTACCCTTCTTTTTTCTCAAAGTGGTTGTAGGTGTTGATTATTTTGAGAGTGTTAGTTATGTTGTAGGGTTAAAACATTGTTTAACGACATTGAATATGATTATTAAATTATTTATGGTTTCCAAATATTTTGAATTTTTCCAAACTTTGTATCTTCTCTAAGCACACTCTTGCTCTAGACTTCCAAGTTTCAAGTGGTTGTAGGTGTGTATTAAGGAGAAGGGTTTGAGCATGAGGATTTGAACTCAATCTCTCCAATCTATCATGGAATTATGTAATTATTTTAACTTTATGAAAATTACTTCTCACTTTAAGGTTAATTTTATTTCTTCATAATGTTCTATAACCTTAGTCTCATCCTTGTACTTAGACCTATGTAAGGTTACTAGGCCTGCAAACCTTTTTAATGTTTTTACCCCCTATCACCTCAACCCATTATGGATATACATTAATCAAGATATATTCATTAGTTTTTTCCTCTTCCTTTATATTCATTGAGTTATTATTCCTACCTAACCTTGTTCCTGTTAGTTGGTTTGAGTCCAAAATAAGGAGCTATAGGTCTAGGGCATGTATGTCTCTTTTGTTTACAAAATCAAATCATTTAAATGATCATACCACTATATCTGTGATCCTATAGACTTATTTAATAAGTAATTAGATCACTTCAACTTCTCTATCCACTTATATGGATAGTGTATGCAACTAGTTTATATGCAAGTCTATGTGTTGATAGTTGGAGCTTAGCTCAAGGTTTATGTTCCTAATGATAAAATGGATTATATCAAGAGTCACATAGGTTTTTATAATTTTACATCACATTTATCTATTTTAAAATAAACTTCATTACATTCTTCCATTTTATAGGCAACTTACACACACATAGTTATCAAAATGAGAGAAACACTATGAATTGATTGGAGAAGGTGTTGTTAGAATAGGAAAAAAAGACATGATTATATTTTAGAGAATGATAGGGATTATAAAATTAAATTAAACCTTCACTCATCACCTTAGACATTGATAAAATTTAAACAAATATAAATTATCACAATCACTTCTACAAACTATGCAAGAGAGTAGCTTTCCTTGCCAGAAGACCTCCCACACATGCCAAAGTTGTGGATGAATATTTAATATGGTTTTTCAAACTTATGAGGACATTTTCAAAAAAAAATCATACATATAAAGAGTTCACACTTGAATTAAAGTTGTATAAAAATAATCTTATGGGGATTTAAGCCTCAAAAATCCACCTTAGCTCCTTAAATATTATCCATAATCTAACGAGTTCAATACAAATACCAATGCTAAATATTGGAATCCTATAGGGGTCCCCAAATTTTGAAAAAATATTAGCCTCTAATTCTACCTATATATCCTATACCATTCATCTAAAAATAGCCTTCATGAACTTTTAAAGGGGGTGATAGAGAGAGAGAGAGAGAGAGAGAGAGAGAGAGAGAGAGAGAGAGAGAGAGAGAGAGAGAGAGAGAGAGAGAGAGAGAGAGAGAGAGAGAGAGAGTTTAGTGCACCTATTGGACCTCAAACCTAATCCTAAGCTAGAATATGACCTTTAGAAGATGAAATGATGTTAAAAAACTATTTTCACCTAGAAGATTATTTCACAAGTCTGTACAAATGCCAAAACTCCTCTCTAAAGCATTGAATTTCAAGATTATGACATCTTATTGACTTTATGATAGGTGTGGAGGTTACAGAACTTATAAAAGGTCCTTGGAAAGTTTATTTTACATATTTATCACTTGGGTAACTTTGACATACATGGAAATTATCCAAAAATCATCTTTTTTCTTCATGAAGCTTACCTTAAAGTCTACAAAAGAGATTAGATTTTCTAAATCAACCTAGAATGTTATAACAAAGTGACTAAGACATAAAATGACCTTGAAGGACACCTAAGGACATATAACACTTCTTGACTAACTCTTATCACTTCATGACAAGACTAGACCATTATAGGACTTTACCTTAAGTTCCTTAAATAACTTAAACAATGCTAATAAGGATTTATGAAGACTCTTTTAAAGCTATATAAAGCATGAAAAGACTTTGAACTAGGTTATCAAGACACGACCAAAAATTTTCACCTATAGGGGTTGACATTTTGACCTTGGGGTCAAAATTGGTCAATAGTTACTACAAGATTTTTTTGCTAAATTTCTCTAAGATAGAAAATTAAATCACCTCTCTTCAATAGAAATAATAGAATTTTTTTGGTCTAATAAATACAAATAAGTATTTTATATTCTAAAAAAGAGGATTATTTTAGCACATATATTATTGGTTTTAGATCCAAACTATAATTTTATATTAATAATTAATGTTTCTAGGTATGGTTTAGGAGTTATTATGAAATATGGTTTAGATGTAGCTTATGAATCAAGTAAATTGAATCCATACAAGGAAAAATATGGGCCACATGACTTATATTTATCTTGCATAGTGCATTTATTAAACGTATGGAGAAATTACTTGTTGATAAAACTTGTTAAGCTCAAAATAGATGATTTAGGACTCAAGTACATATTTACCTAACCCAACCTTAATGCTCATCAAAGATGATGGTTAAAATTATTGTCAGACTATTATTTTGACATTATCTAGATTAAGGGAAAATAAAAAAGAGTTTTATATGCCCTTAACCATAGAAGATACATTGAAACTTTAGCTACTATTAGGAATACCTTCTAAAATCAGGTAGTGAAGTTCTCATAGATGAATGTTTTGAGTAGGTAAATAAAGATTTATCAAAGGAATCATAATATCATAGATACAAAGGATTATAATTTGAAATTTATGGTATTTTAATATATAATGGAAGGATCTATGTGCCTGATAGGGAAAATTGAGGGGTATTATGATGATAAAGTTACATAATGTTCTATATTCAGGACATCTTAGTGTGTCTTAATTATTATTAGAGATAATACCATTGTATTTATGGAATGGAATCATTAAATATGCAAAAACAATTATCTAGTATTGGTTTATTTTACTCACATTCTATGCCAAAATTTAAATGGAAGGTCATTAGCATGGAATTTTTCCAAGGATTTATTATGTTAATGAATCATCATGATATGATATTGGTGATTTTAGATAAACTCACCAAAGTATCACACTTCATTCTAGGCAATTTGATAGATGATGCACCAATGTTTGATAAGAGTTGTGTTAATGTAGTCTATAAATTGCATGGGTTTATAGAAAAGATAATTTCAAATAGGGACCTGAGGATGACCTTAAGATTTTGAAAAACTCTTCATGTAGGCTTAGGTATGTTAGAGTAGGTATTTATTTTTTCATAATTATTAATTTAGGAATATTATACCTACTCACATGGAGTTTTTCTACATTTATGGATATGCTTGCTTAGGTGGAGTTAGTGTGTCATAGGTGTCATACGTTTGACTAGAAGACTAAGATGTAACTCCTTTTACCACCTGTTATTGAGAAGTTACACATCTATTCTAGGATCCTTTAACCATATTATGTGGAGGAGTTACACTTTTATTTTAAGGAGTCTTTGACTATCATTTATGGAGTCACTCAACACTCATATATGTATGCTTCACTTTAGGAGTTTTCTCACTTAATGAGTATTTAAGATTAATCCATTTTAGTTTTCTTATGTAATACTTGTTTTATGATTTCATTTTGCTATATCTCTTTGGTTGTGTGCACTCACTTCTTATCTCCTATGACCATTTGACTTCACATTTGCTTTGTCCAAACTGGGGTCATACTCTAATATGGTATTAATGTCAACCTGGTAAATGTTTATCTAGTTTTTTTACTTGTTAGATTTCATTTTAAATAATTTTTTTTTTTTGTATTGTAAGCCAATTTTTTTGAGGGTTTGAAAAAAAAATGGGGAATTTTTTTGAAATTTTGAAAACCTTAAGATTTGTTAAAATCCCTTGGTCACCCAAAGTGATCAAAAAAATTATAGGGGTCTTTTTTTTACTAGTCTATCTATTTTTTCTCTTTTTGGTATTAGTTTGGAGGTATATCTATAGGTTGGTAATTTGGACTACATGTCACACTTTCAACCTAGTTATTTTATCTACATGGCCTCACACAATCTACATGCTAGTTTATTGTGTATATAGGCAAAAACTACTATCTAGTCACCACTCAACCTACATGAATTTGAAGGGTTTTTGAACATTTTTTTAAGGAGAAGGATATTCCTAGTCATTATGACCTACTATGCCCTGTTTTAGACCCTAAAGCCACCTCTTACTCACCTATTCACCATCTTAGCCTAAATCCTCATGCTCTCATCCTATGTACACTCAAAGGGATATTCTTTACAGTCATACAACCATATTAGAGTGTTCATACTCCTTTTTGGATTTTATGCCTTAAAGAATCTGTAGCTAATTTTCTTCATAGATAACCTATGATAAACCTAGTTTGACATCATTATTACTTGGTTTGAATCCATTATGACCTAATTCAATGCCATTGTCAGATTCTCATCTAGTTTGAATTTGTTTTTGGATCATACCTATAAATTATTTCATGCTATAACCCATCTTTTAAGTCTTTTTTCATCAAAAACCATTATTCTTGCATGCAAAGTAGTTTTAAAAATTTCATGGTAATATCTAGTTTTAAAGTGGGTTTTTTAATTTGAGTGGCAAAGCTTTCTTGAAAATTCAAAACACTTTCATAAGGTGCATTTTTTTAAAAAGGGGGATGGGGAAGTTTTTATAAAAGGTGTCCTTATTGTTTTTTTTTAAATATATTATTTGGGGGACCTTTAATGTGGATATCTTTAAAAGGGTGAATTTCAAGTTTTTAAAACTTTGATTTATATCCAAGGTGGGGGTTAGTACAAGGGAGGATATTTTGGAATGAGATTTTTATATTTTTTTTATATATATAAAATAATAAATTGTGATCTTATTTTTAAAATATAGTAATATTGTTTTGTAAACTCTTCATATCCTCATTAGTCAAAGACTAGAGGGTGAGGTCTAGTTTGAAAAGTGGTCAAACCCCCTCACATTCAAAACATTAATCTTATCTCTACTACTCACTATTTGTACTTATCTTCTTTGGATGCATTATGAAAGGAGCTTGACCTCCTCATCCTGTTTATTAAAAAATGTCTTTTTGACATACACTGATTACTCTAGACACACTATCAATTGAGTCTTAGGTCTTTTAAACATTCATTTGAAACATTTGTGTGGGGGGTATTTTATGTTGATGGTTTAGGGGGCATGTTTTTCTGTGTCACTTCTTCATTTCTACTTGCACTTTTAATTCTATAATAACTATAACTTGTACTACAATTTAAACTCATTTATTCATTAATAGATTGAAGTTAAATCAACCCACTAACTCCCTTTAACTATCATGAATGGAAAATCAATATGAAAATCATTCTAAGGAGTAAGGGCTTGTATAGAATAACCATGGTTGATGAAACTAAACCTAACACAAATGTAGAGATAGTTAAGTGATATAATTGTAGTGATGAAGCCTATGGACTACATGTCTTTCTATAGCACTTGATCTCTTATTTCACTTAGATATTTCAAAATGACCTCATGATGTATGGATCATTGTGGTTAAACTATTTGGGGAGAAAGATGTGATGAGAGGTCATAAGCTTGAGAATGAATTCATTGGTATAAGTCCTTAAAACATGAACATACTTTAGGATTTATTCACTAAGTTTAGGTCCTTGAAATTGTAGTTAAAAAAGTATGGGATAAATAAATAAGATGACCAATTTGTTCTTTTTATACTCTCTAAACTAGGTCTTGACTATTCAATCTTTGTCTCTACTTTTCAGTCTTTGTCTCTACTTTGGGCACTAATTTTCCCCTCTTTAGATGCTTTCATTATCGAATTAACCAAAAATCAAGACAAGTTGATCTAGATGGGCACATTAAAGTCAAAAAACCTCAATCCCTAATTTTGAGGAATAGGAAAGTAAATAATTCAAACAAAGAGAAGAAGAAAAAGAACATGGATCAAGAGAAGAATAAGTAATCAACCTCTACCATAACTAACACTGAAGCCTCATATTTCAATTCCAAACCTATGAAAGAGAAGGTTAAGTGTGCCTAACTTAATAAAAATGGGTATGATGAAAATAAGTGCATGAAAAAGTAAATAAATCACTTAACTAATCTCTTAGAGAAGAACAACATAGGTGTTTCTGAATCTCTCAAGAAGAATTCATCAACCCAAAGTTATACTAAGGCAAAGGCCAAGGGGAAAGAAAAAGAAAAGGGAAAGCATCTTGTATTAGTTGTAGCTTCAACATATTCATGGGTTATTGATTTGGGTGCTTCTCACCACATTGGCTCTTCACTAGTTGAGTTTTCTTCCTGAGAGCCTTGTTGCATGTCTTCTATCAATTTGGGTGATGGCACTTCTATACTAGTTGAAGAAAGAGGGTATAATGAAATGGAAGGAGGAACATTTAATAATAATCTAAGTTTCCCTTTATTTCAACCAATCTCCTATTAGTGTATCAAATCACTCATATCGGTAAAGGTGTGAGGGTTGAGTTTTTACTAGATTTAGTTATCATCAAGAAATTACATAGTGATTTTACATTGGTAGTGGGTAGGGTAGATCACCAAGCTAGGTTATACACCTCATATTTTACACTTAATTCTTCTCCAACTACATTGTTGACTCATTTAGATGGAGTTAGCAATTATAGCTTCAGTAGTTTGGCCACCTTAACTACCACTACCTTGGATAACTTATAAAAAATGACATGGTCATAAGCTTACCTCAAGTCCAATTCTCTAAGGGGCTTTGTGAGGGTTGATCTCTTGGAAAGTATCCTAAAGGAAAATTTGACAATATAAAGCTTGGAGGGATTCACAAGCATTGGAGTTAGTACACAATGATGTATATGGGCCTTTTCTTAGACTATATTTTACAAGGGATAAGTACATTCTCACTTTCATTGATGATTTATCAAGATATACATGGGTCTAATTTCTTATTAAAAAGTCTAGTGTCCCCAAAATTTGACACCAAAAATTTTGGGATACCCCTATTTAAATTTTTTTCATTGTCTTATATGAGTCAATTGTCCTTGCTAATCCATTCATCTGAATAAAGCCTTAGTTTTAAGTATTTGTTGTGTCTAATTTCTTTCTTTCTCCAATTGTTTCAAATTGATCTAGAAGGTTGAAAACATCTACCTAAATCCATTACTGAGAAATCCATTTACTCATTTCCCCTAGTAGATCAAAGAAGCTAAAGTGTTTTGACTAATTTACAATGAAAATTGGGTTCTCCAAACTGCTTTACTTATTTAAAAGTAAGTAGAGTTGTCATGTAAACATGAATTACACTACCTAGTTCAAATTAGAGTTATCAAGCAGCATTACTTTAATGTTGAAGCTAAGTAAAGTAGTCTCAAAAACCTTCCTAACACTACCCAAAGGAAATTAGGTTTTTAGGGTTATTTTACTTATATAAAGTCACAAGTAAAAGTAGTGGATATTTTTGAACCCCAACTACTCATTGACCTAGACCAACTCAAGTTTATGAAAGCACTTAACTTCAAATACTAAAAACAAGTAAAGTAGCCCAAAAAACTTGACCAAAAGTTGAGTGCTTATGTGTCTCTTTCCCATGTGTCCCCAATTTATCATTAATGCACTAGCATATATATAATTAGGAAAATCCACCTCATTTTCCACCTAGAAACCAAGTCATTCAATCAAGATATCACACCTCTAAACCCTAAGCTACATGATTCTAGCCTCTGGAGCATCTTTGAGAAAATCCATTTTGACCCATTTATGCTTGAGGTAGGTAGATATTTTCCTTGTGGTTTTCATATATTTGATTTATCATTTTATTTGTTTTTCTCTTTACTATTTTTTTGTAATAGTGTTTTTTACTATAATTTCCTAATTCATTTAGTTCTACCTTTTAGTTTTTCAGCATGTTTAAATGTTTTAAATACTGTGTATGTGTTCATAATATTTTGGCATTCAAATATCTACACAAAATTCTTAAAAATCAAACCTCTTATAGGAAACCCTAGTAGTTAAGCCTAACATCTCCCATCTAGGTTTCCCAATGTTCATTACTTACTCAAGTTCTTGATCCTTAGTTACTTACCTTAAGGAACCTGACCCCTAAATGCCTTACCAACTCAGGTTTCTTATTACTCATTACTCACTCAAGTTTCTTATTACTCATTTCTTACATGGGTTCTTGACCTTAAGTTACTACCCTTGGAAACCCTAATCCTCAAACTAGCTTACTCAAACTTGTGATTATTCTCTACTTACTTCAGGTTTTCTTAACCCAATTAATCTCCTTATCAAGCCCAAATTATTGAGCCTAGAAGAACCCACAAAATACTAATCAAGAAGTACCTAGATTCTTTTTTCTTACTTACTCAAGTTCCCTCATCCAAGTAACTTGATGATACAAGCCCAAAGTCACAATCTATGAAAAATCCAAAGTTGTCTATATATGTTTCTTATGACCTACCTTGGATTTTAAGACCCTATTGCTTAAATATGAGTTACATAAGGATTTTAAAGACTTTTTTGCTACTTAGAACCTAAATCTTATTGGGAAATACTATAAAAACAACAAGTTAACTTTTATCAATCTTTGTAAACTAGTTATAGTAGTTATTAAATGTTTAAAAATCACTTATAAAGTTATTTAGTGTAATTTAGAGCCAATTTATAGATCAAAAGCATCAGGAAGATCAAAAGAGGAAACAACTAAATTAGAAGAGCAAGCAACACAAATTGAAGAAGTCCCAGAGTTGGTACTTGAGGAGATTCTAGAGCAAAGTAGGAAAGGAAAAGAAAAATCTAAGAGAGTTATGTCAAAAGAGCCCAAGATGAAGTATGAGTATAAGGGATACCCAATTTAATCAAGAATCACTTCTTAGATAAATGAGATAAGTGATATAAATATGGGACATGTGTCTGTGACTAAATTTCTAGTGAGATCAAAAGCCATAATCAAGACTCCACTCATGTAGGCCATGACAAACAGTGGGATTCTATAAGTTGTATCTTTCCAAAGCTCATATCAACTTCCAAAGTTTGTCTTAATAGGTGCTAATTATTATTATTATTTAACTAGGACTGTAAGAGATACTACTGGTAATGTAGTCATAAGATTATTTGTTCAATATCTTAACTACTGCCTAAATATTTCAGCATCTTCAAAAGTAATTGATATATCTATGAAGAATGCTAATAGGAAATGGGAGATAAATATATTATAATGCATCAAGATAATGAATACAAGTTATTTGAAGAAATTGAAATAAAAATAAAGATTTATAAAGCAAATAGTAATATCAGACTTTATTCAGGAAGTGGATGATATTACTCAAATACTATGTAGGATCAGTGGTGAGAAGAATGCTAAGTGTTTCTCAACTTGGATGTATGCCTACATTAGAACTAATGATGTCACCAAAATTTCTACAATGATATAATGGGAAATAATTATAAGTGACAATATGGAACATTAGCTATAGAATGTATTATAGAGTTTTGATTTCAAGATGACCTCATATCTAGTATATGCAGTAGCTTCAAGTGGATCCTTTTCAAGGCTAAGAAAAAAAGGCACACTAAAATATGTGCCAATATATGAGTATTATCCTCAACTAGTCATTTCAAAGTACTACAAACATTATATTCGAGTGAATGATGGATTCTTTTATGAACTCATTTGTAAGTTAAATATAGATTTGAAACATAGAAGAGTATCAAATGAAGCATGTGATACAGTTTCACAATATGGTTGCATTTTCATTTAGTTTATTGACTTCACATACATCAGAGTTGGGGGTTTATTGCATATACCTATCAAATTGCCTAGATACTTAAGTGACAAGTGGATTCTTATAGAATTATGAAGATACCTTATTGAATTACATGACTTATAGTTAAAAGCTCACTATCCAGCTATCAAATTTCCTATTTTCATTGGTCATTATCATTTCCCAATAATTTATAAGGCTAGGACTATGAAAAAATATATGTACCATCATTACATCCAAACACATTTTGAGGCAAGATCTAATTTTGATTATAGAGGGGTGGATCAAAATATAGTTTCTCTAGAATACATGCATATTCCAACACTTGAGGATTTTTGGACTGATTATAGAGATGAACTTGATGTAAGATGAAGGAAAAATAGTAGATAAAATATGGATAAAATTCATGATTTTGATCTATCCACTATCCCTAAGGATATGGAAGATGATGGAGTTGTCACCAGTGATGCTTTTCATGTAGCAAGGGGGATAATGTCCCACTTCTAGTAATCATTTTTATCAAAGATCATGATAAGACTATTCCTGATATAACTTCAAATGTTTTGGTAATGATTTCCACTTAGATTCTTAACAAAGGCTACTACATGAAGGATTTGATGAAGGAAACCACTTGTGTAAGTCAAAAGAGGAAAGAGATAGCACAAGGAAAAACTAGCCAAGTTCCCATGAAGAAGATAAAACTAAAAGTAAATGTTGATGATACATGTTCTATGGTAAAAGATAAAGAGAAAATTTAACTAGATATTTCTACACCACCATTATTCCCTTCTACTGATACTATTGTTCCTAATATTTCCACCATTCTTTCCATTCCTACTTACACTGTACCCATCATAGATCTATCAATAATCATGCCACTACCTAAGTCTCGTGGCACCAAAGCTCCTAAGAAATCCATTCAAAGAAAGACTCCTCCTCCTCCTCCATCTTTTCCACCTCCCCCTCCTTCAATAGATCAACCTACCATAGAGAATGAACTATAAAAAGTAATTGTTGAAGAAGAGACCCCATCTCAAGTAGAACTATAATAAAAACAAAAGGAATCAATGGATCTTGAGGAGAAGGAAGTAGTTACTAAAAATGTAAAAGAAGTTGAAACAAGAAAAGAAGATGAGAAAGAAAAAAAGGTAGAGATAATGATAGATAAAATTATTGAGAAGCCCAAGGAGAAGGAGGTTATAGTTTAAAAAGTGGTAGAAAAGGAAGGAAAAATTGAGAAATATTCTCAAAATGATTCAGAGAAAGATATTCAAAAAGAGGCAAAGGCCCAGGAGGTTCCATCTCAAGAGCTAGTGGTGAAGAACAACCAACAATAAATGGTAACTCATTCAGATACCTCTGCTAATAAAAATTTCTCATCCTAGTTAGAATTGTAGACAACTCTAGAGTCAAAGGACGTAATTAATCTTAAGGAGATAGACTTACAATTTTTCAAAAGTCTAGATAAGAAAGGAAAGAAGCCCAAATCTATAAATGTAACTTTAAAGTTGATATTTGAATTTTTAGATTATAAGTTTGTAGAGATAGTAGCTACACCATAGGGGAAGATCAAAGGAGAAGTCACTAAGAGTGACTTAACAATTTCAATGATACCTCTTAGAGAAGTTACTACTGAGAGATTAAAATAAGATACTCAGACTTTGATAGATACTCTCTTTAAGAACATGGATGAAGAAAAGGCTACCAAAGCCAAGTTAAAGGAACAAAATGAATAGTTATGTGAAATAATAGCCAAAGTTGTTAGATTAGTTTCACAACAATCTATTATTTTAGGAGATTCAATTTTCCAACAAGTAATTACAAAGTGGAAAAGATTAGAGAGAAAGAAAAGGTTATTGACAAATGGATAGAAAAGATGCATAAAACTAATTATAAGCTCTTCCCTAGTGTTCTAGATGCCCATGCTGACATTTTGAATAAATTGGCGAAAGTTATCATAGTGATGAAAGAGATTGAACTTGAAAATGCCATTTCTAAGTTACAATAGGAAAGTCTACAAATAATATTAATTTGAATGAGAAAATTTTGATTGAGAAAAAGATTGATCCTAATGGATTAGTAAAAACTATAAAGCAAGAAGTGTACCTACTATCTTTTCACATGCGTATTCTATAAGAAATGAGTTGAGAAATGAATATTTTAGAAGAAGAAGCATGTGATGCAAAGATAAATCTAGAGGATTGCCTTTTTGGTCTTACTGGTATCTATTCTGACAATGTTCCAAGGACATCTGAGTAACTATATGAATAATTCAATAAACTAATGGACAAAGTTACAACTCATTTCACAACCAAGTCTATTAAGTAGTTAATCAAATATAAATACGAAATAAAAATACTTGAGCCAAGAATCAAAAGGATAAAAGATAATAATAGAAGATTAGAAAAGGAAATGCTGAGATTTAGGACAAAAAGATAATCATTAGCCAAATCTGATGATGCAAAAATACAATTGATGATGTCTCAACACATCAAGTATAGAGAAAAATATAGATCTAAAGTCCATGAAGTGGACTAATTATTATTGCCCTTCTTTCCAATAGTTTCATTTTCCTTCTTCCTATTTTATTTGATCCTATTCATTATATTTTAAAAGTAACTTATTAAAAAAAAAAAATTATAAAGACATTTAGTAGAGTTACTTGTTGAAGCTATATTACTTTGTAAAATTGTAAAACTCAATTAACTTGGCTAAAATACCATTACTTGAAGTTATATTGTAAAAATAAATTACTTCAGTGAACTTTGTGTTATGTGCAAAGTATATGTATTCAATCCAAACAACAAGACCATGAAGTGATACATGTCACTAGCCATTGCATGCCACATAAGATAATTTCAAGTATTCCACTCAATGGTTTCTAGTTTTAGTGAAGTACATGGGTTTTAAGGAACTTGTTTCCTTTTTAAATTTGGTATCTAAAATTATATAAATATAAGTATAGGCCTGCATGCCTGAGGATGACAATTTTTGTAAGCAAGCAATTATAACCATTTTACGGGAAACTTTAAGCAATCTAAAACATTATGTTTATATATCTAGATAATTTTGTATGAATTTTGCTAAAAGTGAATAATAAAGAAGTTTGTTTTTTAGAGAACTTTGTGTCTGAAGGAATCAATCTATGCATTCTATGAAGATAAAATGGTCAAATTTATGTTATCTATTAATCTAAATTGAATTCATTGCTTTCTTAATTAGTTTTTGAAAAGGTTATGATACTTATATGTTTATATGTTTGCATGTATTTAATAAACTCTACAAAAATATTTATTGTGAAGTACATTTCTCTTATTTATCTCCTTTCTCAAGTATTTTAGTCTTTTATTTTCCCCCAATATATCTAAAATTATGTTCACATTCTCAAAACTAGCTACTTACTTGCTTCAAAATCTCTTTATTATGTCTCATGAACAAAGTGATTAAAGTAATACCCCCAATTAGAATATCTTACATGTAATTTATATATTCTATGAATAATTGTAAGTTGTAAGTAATTAGAAATAGATAGACATTAATCCATAGGAACTTCACTATTAAATGAAGGGGAATTAATCCCATAACTGCATAGATAATTTTGACTACCTACAAAATATCTAGCCAATAGTTTCTAGTGACTCCACTAGGGAACAAAGAGCTAAACTTACAAATCTTAAAAATAGAATATCCCTTCAAGTTGAGATATATGTGGTTAAATTTATTTCCCATGATTTGTATACATTCCAAACCATTTACTCTGAGATTTGCATGCTAAGTCAGTTGTGCACTTTTGAGTAAAATATGACACTACTATATTTTACTTCACTTTCTAAAAAAAGATGCATCACTTTTGTTGGATTGGTTGCATGTCTTTTTATTTAAAATTTTTTGTTTGCCTTGAATTATTTTCATGACTATTAACCACCATCCAAGTATTCATCTATAAATAAAATTGATAAGCATAATCCTCAAAAGAACTTATGCATCTCAAATTGGTAACTTGACCTTTTACCAAAGTAAGGAGAGCTCAAGGCCAAATAGATGATTTATTTGAACTACATGAGTGGTTCAATTTTAGTTTTCTTATTCAAGCTATAACACAAAGAGATAGTCACTCACCTATGAGATATATACCAACTGCTAATAATCAATTACAACATAATTCTTCTAGACTAATTTAACCTACAAATCTACATTCACTCATCCCTAGAAGAATGACACAACCACTTCCCATCCCTTGGGGGTAGCAATTAGAATTTTTAATTTTACTTCCCCTCTCCATGACTTACCAAAAGGATCTATAAACAATTTTCCTAATTTTACTAGTGATGGTAAACAAAATTAGAATGAGAATTTGGCTACCTTATTCATAGCATATAGAGTAATTGGTGTTGAACATGAAGATGTCTCAGTAAAACTCTTCATTGAGACCTTACATGATTTATATGGAGAATGGTTTTACCATTTTATTCTTCAAACCATATTCAATCAAGATACCATGTATGAACAATTTGAAAATATATTCAAAGATGTTGAAGATGCACATATACTACTTACCCAACTAAGTCAGCTCAAGAAGGAACCACATGAACACATGCATGATTTTATTACCAAATTCAATAGATTCATCTAAAAAATTCCTCAAGCTATACTACCCACTGTGGACAATAAAAAGTGTTTCTTCATCAATTCCCAACTACCAAAATTTAGTTATTAGTTATTAAGATCATGACAAATTGATTTATCAGTAGCCTAGAACCTTTCCATGTAAGTGGAAGATGATTTGATAATGGATAGAAAGATAAAGAAAACAACATCTAAAGGAGACTCTTTTTCTTCAAACACATCATAGACAATTGATCCCATATTACAAAAGTTGGCTAATGATTTGCTTCAATTTAAAATACAAATTGCTCTAGGTACTCATGTTGCTCCTACTAGGAATGCACCTACATGAAATTTTAATAATCAAAATAGGAACCATATTTCTGGTCCTATATAAAGATTTGAAATTAAATATGTTTCTATAAATTACATTGATATGAATGAGGAATATTACATGATTTATGATACACATCAAAATTCTGGTGATGAAGATGACTTTATAGATCCTAGTGGTGACTCCAACATTGGCTACCTAGAAAATCAATTTGAAAGTGACTAGGAAAAAGCATTTGAAGAAGTTCATCGTAATTAATTTGTAGTGTTTATAAGGTCAAAAACATATCAAACTAGTGAGAAATATTCTAAAGAACAATAAAAAGAGAAAGGAGACCCTAGAGAAGATGTGAGTATTCTTAAGAGAGGTAGTCCTCTACCTTCCTCTTTGGCCCCTAAAGATAAGTATAAAATTTCATCTTCTTAGACTCATAAGCCATAACTCATTCTTATAAATTTAGTCCTATTTTGTCTTCTTCCATTCACTTTTGACATAATTAACCATATAAATAAAACCAAAATTTAGATGTCAGAAGCTAAGTACTTGAGATCCTATCCAAATTAGTTGAATAGATTAGTCAAGTACATTCAAATCAAAGGGTCAAATAATTTAGCCAATGCATCTAAAGGTATCTTTCCTACCCCCAAATAGTTTCCTTGCTATAATAATGCTACTACTACTTCACCAACATCTACTTTTACATCTGAAAGGATAGAGCCATTTTATGTCTATCTTCTGATTAATGGTTACAAGTTAAGTAGCTACATTCTAGATTTTGGAGCTTTAGATAATGTAATTCAAACTAAAGTGGCTCATGCTCTTGGTATAACTTTGACTAAGATAATATCAAGATGTTACTCAAAGGAGAGACAAGTTCCCTTGATTGGATAGATCAAAGATGCTCAAGCAGTCTTGGTAGTCTTACTAGATAAAAGACTTAAAATGACAATTCTAGTAGCAAACATTCTTATTACTTATGGAATATTACAAAGTAGAAACTTCTATAAATATCTAGGTGGGGGAGTAAATATGGATTGGACATATTATCACATTCCAATCAAAAGCGTGCATCAGAAGCTCAAACTTGAAAAGAAGTCCAAATACATGGTTTCCAAATATGATGACCCAAGGTCACACATTATTTTTGATGAATCTAACCATGGAGTTTACTATCTTTAAGTAGGCAAATAAATCCAAGGAATAGAGGAAGAATAATAAAATGATAAGATATGGTTATTATAGTTTGATGGGAGTTGTAATTTTATTGGTTTAGGTGCAAGGGTAGTATTGATATCCCTTGATTGTGAAATGTTTCCTTATTCTTACAAACTCATGTTTGAAAACACTAATAATATAATTGAATATGAGTCATTCTTTCTAGGACTTGAATAGGCAAAGGAAAAAGGAGTAAGACTCCTTAAAGCATAAGGGGATGCTAAATTGATAGTGAGGCAAATTAGAGGCTAGTATCAGGTGAAGAAAGATAAGCTAAAACACTACTATGACTGAGTTTTGAGTGCCACACTTGACTTCTTTACTTTCTAAATCAACTCAATTCTTAGAGATCAAAACTCCAAAGTTGATTCACTTGTGTTTACTACATCTCTACTCAAGATAGAACAATAACCAACACTTTTCAAAGAAGGTAATTACAAAGTAGAGATGGTTTACCATCTAAAGGTCCTAGATAATGTTGAACAGTGGAAAGTTTTCAATGATGATAAGCAAATAGCTACATTTCTTAAGTAGTAAGATAACTTTGAAGGATTTTACTTTGAAATAAGTAGTTTAAATCCATGTGAGATAATAATAGGTATAAATGATACCTAAATTTACTTATAGTCAAGATATAATTTAGTTGAAAGGAAAAAAAATTCCTAAAGGGTTAGTCTCTTTAGAATAAATCTTTGACAAACATATTAATTTTTTAAAGAAAAATAAATAATATGGAGATAGTTCTTCCTCAAAAGTTTAGTAGGTTAACCTAGGCAATGAAGAAGATCCTAGGATGGTCAACATTAGAAAGTATTTCTCTCAAGAAGAAAAGGAAGCATTCATCAAGATTATTATAAGGTACATTGATGTATTCACTTGGTCCTACAAAGACCTCAAACTCTTCCAACAAAATGAGGTGAAATTATATATTCCACTCCAAATAGAGGTGAAGCCCTTCAAGCAAAAGTTACACCACCATAACCCAACTATTTCAGGAACTATTTATACTAAGATACAAAAACTCCTTGATGCAAAGATCATTTCAATAAAAATTTCATTATTTACTATTATTCATATGAGCATACCATGTCAACTATATTTTTGTAGAAGAATGATGAAGGAATTGAATCTCCTATAGGTTTCATGAGCCATCCACTGAAAATCTCAAAATTGAAGTATTCACAAATGGAGAAACATGCCTTTCCTATAGTCAAAGCATCTAAAGTTTTTAGGTACTAAATTTTTTCTTTAAATAATAAATTTTATGTACTTGATACTATAATCAAGTCAATTCTAACATAGTATGAGTTGGGATTACTGAGAGGCACTTGGGTAGCTAAGGTGAAAGAGTTTGATCTTGATATCAAACCTACAAAACTAGTGAGAGGAAGAGGCTTATGCCAGTTGGTGATAGAGAGGAAAACTTATGACATAGATATATCAACATATTCTCTCCAAGTTGGATTGGATGGAGATTTGTTAGTGGTGTTTTTTATTGATTTTGTAGATGAATGGTATAGTAAGATTGCCTACTTCCTGACTTATGAAGAATGCTCAGTTGATATGACAAGTAAAGATAAACATACCATAAAGTTAAATTCAAAGGAATATATCCTTTGGGATAATGGATTATATAAAAGAGGAATTGATGGTGTTTTCCTTTATTGTGTGGATATAGAGAAACAAGCTAGATTATTGGAACATAAAGTATGTGGAGGTCACTTCTGAGCTAGAGTCACAACACATAAAATATTATGAGCAAGGTATTTCTAGCCTATTCTATTTCAAGATGCTTCAGATTGGGTTAATAAGTGTCAATCATGTCAGCATTTCATAGGACAACCAAATTTTCTAGCCTTGCCTCTAAAACTAGTGGTTATTGATGAACCTTTGTATCACTAGGGCATGGATTTTATTGGTATGTCAAATCCTTCTTCAAGCACTAGACATTGCTATGTTTTGATTGTTACTAATTATTTTAGAAAATTAGTAGAATCCATTCCTATCAAACATGCCACTTCTAAGTTTATATGTGACTTCATCAAATATAATATTGTAGCAAAGTTTTGTGTACCACATAAGATTGTAACAGATAATGCAACTAACTTTTAATCTATAGGATTAATTGAGTTTTGTTACTCATACGAAATTGACCTATTTCATGCTTCAAATCACTATCCTCAGGACAATTCTCAAGCTAAATCAAGTAACAAGAACTTGATGACCATCATTTGTAAGCCGATGGATAAAAAATAATGAAACTAGCATAAGAAGTTATTTGATGCATTATGGACTAACATGATGACCCTAAAGAAAGCCATAGGTATGTCTCCTTTTTAATTACTATATGGAATAAATTTTGATATAACAATAACCATAGATCTACCTACTTTGCAATTATTTAAGGCCATTGAAGATGTCACCTATCAAGATTAATTAGATAAGAGAATCATGTTTCTCACTAAAATAAAAGAGGTTCATGTTCAAGTTTCTGACTAGTTGGCTGATCATCAAATGAAAGTAAAGAAGATATTTGATCATAAGGCTCAAGATAGATAGTTTAAAGTTGGTGATTCGGTACTCCTATGGGATAAATAGAATGAACAAAAAGGGAAGCATGGTAAATTTAACTCCTTATGGAAAGGGCCCTTTACTATAAAAATCATTGTTGGAAAAGATAACTTCATCCTAGCTTATTAGAATGGAATCGTACTATTGCTTCCATTCAATGAGAAGCACTTGAAGCTCTACAAGAATTGACTAATAGGGTAACACCTATATGTATATAAATAAAGTTTTTAGTCTTTCTTTTGTTTTTGTTTTTGATTTTGTGTTGTTTATTTGTTTATTTGTTTTGTAGTTTTTTATTGCTTTATTTCTCTAATTTCTTCAAAGTACTCTAGAAGGTTGAAAACATCTACCTAAAGCCATCACTATTAAATCCATTTACTCATCTCCCGCAATAAATCAAAGAAGTTAAAATGTTTTAGCTCATTTACAATGCAAATTAGGTTCTCCAAATTGATTTACTTATTTAAAAGTAAGTATATTTGTCCCCTAAACCTAAATTACACTACATATTTCAAATCAAATTTATCAAGTAGATTTACTTCGATGCAAAGCTAAGTAAAGTTGACTCAAAAACCTGCCTAACACTACCCAAAGTAAACTAGGTTTTTAGGGTTTCTTTATTTGTATAAAGTCACAAGTAAAAATATTGAAGGTTTTTGAACCCAAACTACTCATTGACCTAGACCAACTCAGGTTTGAAAAATCACTTAACTTCAAATACTAAAATCAAGAAAAGTAGCCCAAAAAACTTGACCAAAAGCTAAGGGATTATGTGTCTCTTTCCCATATGTCCCCAATTCATTATTAATGCACTAGAATATATAAAATTAGGAAAATCCACTTCATTTTTTGCTTAACATCCAAGTTATTTGATCAAGCTATTGCACCTACAAACCTTAAACTACATAATTTGATCCCTTAGATCATCTTTGAGAAAATTCATTTTGACCCATTTGTGCTTAAGGTAGGTAGATATTTTCCTTATGGTTTTCATATCTTCAATTTATACTTTTCTTTATTTTTCTCTTTGTTATTTTCTTTTTACCACAATAATTGTTTTTACTATAATTTCATATTTCATTCAATTTTATTTGTTGGTTTTTGAGCATGCTTACATGTTTTAAATCATATGTATGTATTTTTAATCTTTTGTAATACAAACATCTACACAAAATTATTAAAAATTAAACCTCCTCTAGGAAACCCTAGTAGTTAAACCTAAAATTTCCCATCCAAGTTAACCAATGTTTATTGCTTACTCAAATTCTTGATCCTTAGTTACTTACCTTAAGGAAATTGACCCAAAAATACCTTACCAACTCAAGTTTTTGGTTACTCATTTCTCACTTAGGTTTCCTATTACTCATTACTTACTCAGGTTCCCAACCCTAAGTTACTTCCCTTAGAAACCCCAATCCTCAAATTGGCTTGCTCAGACTTGTGATTATTCTCTACTTCATATTTTCTTAACCTAGTTACTCTCCTTGTCAAACCCAAGTCTTGAACCTAGAAGAACCCATAGAATACTACTCAAGAAGTACCTATATTCCTTTTTCTTACTTACTTGGGTTCCCTTATCTAAGTAAATTGATGATATAAGCCCGGAAGTCACAAGCTATGAAAAACTTGAAATTGTTTATATTTGTTCCTTGTGACCTACCCGAGGTTGTAAGACCCTATTTATTGAATATGAGTTACTTAAGGTTTTTAGATACTTTTGTCCTACTTAGAGTGTAAAACTTGTTGGTAAATACTGTAAGAATAATAAGCTAACTTTTCTCAATATTTTTAAAATAGTTGTAGTAGTTACAAAGTGTTTAAAAATCACTTATCAAGCTATTGAAAGTAAGTCAAAACCAATATATGGATTAGAAATATCAAGAATATTAGAAGAGGAAATAACTAAATTAGAAGAACAAGCAAAACAAATTAAAGAAGTCCCATAGTTGGCACTTGAGGAGATTTTAGAGTAAAGTAGGAATGAAAAAATAAAATATAAGAGAGTTAAATCACAAGAGCCCAAGATGAAGTATGAATATAAGGGATACCCAATTGAATCAAGCACCACTTCTAAGATAACTGAGATAAGTGATATATATATGGGGCATGTGTCTATGATTGGATTTATAAAGAGATCAAAACCCATAATCAAGATTCCACTCATGAAATCGATGATAAACAATGGAATTATACAAGATGAATCTTTCCCAAGCTCAACTCAACTTCCAAAGTTTGTCTTAACATGTGCTAAGTATTATGATTCTTTAACTAGGACTGTAAGAGATGTTGTTGGTAATGTAGTCATAAGATTAGATGTTCAATACCTTAACTACTACCAAAAGATTCCAACATCTTAAAAAGTAACTGATATATCTATGGAGAAGGATAATAGGTAATGGGAGATAAAGACAATGGAATGCATCAAGATAATGAATACAAGTTATCTAAAGAAAGTGAAACAAGCATCAATATTTATAAATCAAATAGTAAGATCAAACTTTGTTCAGGAAGTGGATGATATTACTCAACAACTATTGATAGATCAATGTTGAGGATAATGCCAAATGTTTCTCAACTTGGATGTATGCCTACATTAGAACTATTGATGTCACTAAAAATTCTACAATGATAGAATGGGAAAGAATGATAAGTGATAATATGGATCATCAGCTAAAGAATGTATTATATACTTTTGATTTCAAGATGACCTCATATCTAGTATATGTAGTAACTTCAAGTGGAGCCTTTTCAAGGTAAAGAATAAAAGGCACACTAGTATCTATGCCAATATATGATTATTATCCTTAACTAGTCTTTTCAGAGTACCACAAACATTATATTCTAGTGAATGATGGATTATTTTATGAACTCATTTATAAGTTAAATATAGATCTAAAACATAGAAGAGTATTAGATGAAGCATGGGATATAGTTTCACAATATGGTTGCATTTTCATTCAGTTCCCTGACTTTACATAAATCAAATTTGAGGGTCTTTCAGGTGTACCTATCAAATTACCTAGATACCCAAGTGAAAAGTGGATTCTTATGGAATTATGTAGATAGCTTATTGAATTACATGACTTACAGTCAAAATCTCACCATCCAACTATCAACTTTACTATTGTCATTGGTCATTACCATTACCCAAGAATTTATAAGGTGACGAATGTGAAAAAAAAGATGTGTCATCATTACACCCAAACACATTTTGAGGCAAGAGTTAATTTTTATTATATAAGGGTGGCTCAAAATATAATTCTATATAGATACATGCATATTCTAGAACTTAAGGATTTTTGGTCTGATTATAAAGATGAATTTGATGTAAGAAGAAGGGATAATAGTAGATTGAGTGTGGAACAAATTTGTGCTTTTGATCTGGACACTATCCTTAAGGATATGGAAGATGATGGGGTTGTCACCAGTGATGCTTTTCATGTAGTAAGGGGGAAAATATCCCACTTCTAGTAAACATTTTTGGCAAATATCATGATGAGACTATTCCCAACAAAACTTCAAATGTTTTGGTAATGACTTCCACCTAGCTTCTTAACAAAGGCTACTACATAAATGATTTTATGAAGTAAACCACTCATGTAAGTCAAAAGAGGAAAGAGATAATACAAGGAGAAAGTATCCAAGTGCCCATGAAGAAGCTAAAACTAACAATAAATGTTGATGATACCTATTTTATGGTAAAAGATAAAGATACAATTCAGCCAATTTTTTTTATGCTACCATTCATCCCTTCTATTGATACTACTATTTCTATTTTTTTAACCATTCCTTTTGTTCCTACTTCCATTGCACCCATCATTGATCCATTAGTACTCATGCCACACCCTCAGTCTCATGGCACAAAAACTCCAAATAAATCCATTCAAAAAGAGACTCATCCTCCTCCTCCATCTTCTCCACCTCCCCCTCCTTCAATAGATCAACCTACCATGTAGAATGAACCAAAAAATGTAAATGCCAGATAAGATACCCCATCTCAAGTGGAATCACAATAAAAACAAAAGGAAGCAGTGGAGCCTAAGAAGGAGAAGGAAGAAGTAGTTGTTAAAAAGGTAAAAAAAAGTTGAAACAAGAAAAGAAGTTGAGAACTAAAAAGAGGTAAAGACAATGAAAGAGAAAATTATTGAGAATCCTAAGGAGAAGGAGGTTGTAGTTAAAAAATTGGTAGAAAAAGAAAATAAATATGATATGGAAAAGGAAGGAATAACTGAGAAACAAGCTCAAAAGGATTCAGAAAAAGATATTTAGAAAGAGGTAGACGTCCAGGAGGTTCCTTCTCAAAGATCTAGTGGTGAGGGACAACCAAAAATAGATGGTAACTCATTTAGATACCTTTGCTAATAAAGATTTATCATCTTGGTTAGCATTGCAAACAAATCTAGAGTTAAAGGACGTGATTAATCTTGAGGAGATAGAGGTACAATTATTGAAAAGTATACTTAAGAAAGGAAATAATCCCAAGTCTACAAAAGTAATTTTAAAGTTGATAATTGAATCTTCAAGCCAGAAGTTTGTAGAGATAGTAGTTCCACCATAGGTGATGAGCAAAGGAGAAGTCACTAAGAGTTAATTAACAATTTCAAAGATACCTCTTAGATAATTTACCATTAAGGGATTAAAATAAGATACTCAAACTTTTATAAATACTCTAAGAATTTGGAAGAAGAAAAGGCTACCAAAGCCAAGTTGAAAGAAAAAAATGCATAATTATTTGAAATAATAGCCAAAGTTGCTAGATCAGTTCTAAAACAATCTATTATTTTAGGAGATACAATTTACCAATAAGTAATTACAAAAGCGGATGAGACTAGAGGTAAAATAAAGTCTATTGATAAGTGGATAGAAAAGATGCATAAAACTACTCAAAATCTCTTCCCTAGTGTTCCAAATGCCCATGCTAACATTTTAATGAAATTGGTAGAAATTAAGACAATGATGAAAGAGATTGAGCTTAAAAATAGCATTTCTGAGTTAGAATAGGAAATTCTAAAAACAATAGGTGATTTGAATGAGAAAAATCTGATTGAGTAAAATATTTCTCCTGATGGATTAGTAAAGAAGATAAAGCAAGAAGAGTACCTACTATCTTTTTGCATGCATATTCTACAAGAAATGAGTGAAGAAATGAAGATTTTGGGAGAGCAAGCATGTGATGCAAAGACAAATCTAGAGGATTGCCTTTTTGGTCTTACTAGTATATGGTCTGATAATGTTTGAAGGACATCTGAGCAACTATATGAATAATTAAAGCAACTCATGGACAAAGCTACAACTCCTTTCACAACCAAGTCTATTAAAGAGTTAATAAAATATCAATAGGAAATAAAAAGACTTGATCCAAGAATTGAAAGGATAAAATATCATGATAGAAGATTATAAAAGGAAATGCTAAGATTCAAGATAAAAAGACAATCATTAGCTAAATTTGATGATGTAATAATATAGTTGATGATGTCTCATCACATCAAGTATAGAGAAAAATTCAGATCTAAAGTCCATGAAGTGGAATAACTATTGTTGCCCTTCTTTTCAATAGTTTATTTTTCCTTCTTCCTATTTTCTTTCATCTTATTCATTCTATTTGTAAAGTAACTTTATTAAGAGAATTTACTTTTAAGTAAATACATATAGTAGATTTACTTGTTGAAGGTATATTGCTTTGTAAAATTATAAAACTCAAGTAACTTGGTTGAAATGAAATTACTTGAAGTTATCTTGTAAAAGTAAATTACTTCATTAAACTTTGTGCTACATGCAAAGTATTTGTATTCAATCCAAATAATGAGACCAGGAAGTGATACATGTTACTAGCCACTACATGATACATAGGCAAATTTCATGGAGGATGCCACTCAACGGTTTCTAGTTTTAACGAAGCACATGGGTACTGATTAACTTGTTTCCTTTTTAAATTTGGTATCTAAAATTGTATACATATAAGTTCAGGCCTACTTGCTTAAGGATGATAATTTTTTCAATCAAGTAATTTTAACCATTATATAAGAAAGTTTAAGTAATATAAAACTTTGTGTTTAGATATCTGAATAATTTTGTATGAAATTTGCTTAAAGTGAATAAGAAAGAAGTTTGTTTTCTAGAGAAATTTGTGTTTGATGGAATCATTATGTGCATCTATGAAGATAAAATAGTAAAATTTGTGTTATCTATAATCTAAATTAAATTCATTACCTTCTTAATCAGTTGTTGAAAATGTTATCACACTTATATGTTTATCTATTTGGATGTATACAATAAACTCTATTAAACTATTTATTGTGAAGTGCATTATTCTTATTTATCTCCTTTATCAAGTATTCTAGTCTTTTCTTTTCCCCCAATCTATCTTAAATTCCATTCTCATTCTTAGAACCAGCTACTTACTTTCTATAAAATTCCTTTGTTATGGATCATCAACAAAGTGATTAAATTAATACCCCCAATTAGAACATATTGCACATAATTTGTATATTCTATGAATAGATGTAAGTTGTAATTAATTAGAAATAGATAGACATAAATTCACAAGAGATTCACCATTAAATGAAAGGGATTTAATCCCATAATTGCCTAGGTAATTTTGACTACCTAAAAAATATTTAGCCAACAAAGTGTAAAGTGTTTGAATATTTTCAAGACTTTAAGGTAGTTGTTGATAAATAATTTGAGAAATCCATCAAGGTTATTCAAACTGATAATGAAGGTGAAAATGTCAACAATATATGTGAGCAATTTTGCACCATATATGGGACTAATTTATAGCATATAGTTACTTACAGTCCACATAACATATTTTTAGAATGAAATAATATATCCTTAAAAGAGATGTCTAGTTATATTATTCATTCTAAGTCCTTGGCACCATAGTATTGGGCCAAATCCATTAATTTTGCTTTTTATATTCAGAATAGGGTTCCTCAAAAATCTTTGAAAGTCATAACACCCTTTAAATCTTGTCATGGAAGGAAACCTAAAGTTGAAAATTTTATGTCTTTTCGATCTTTATTTATGGAACATATACCAAAGAAGATAGGTAAAGCTATGGAACCTCAGTCCAAACCATGCATCTTTTTAGGTTATCCAGATGGTATCAAGGGATATTGCCTTCTACATCCTACCATACATGAGTTTTTCATATAGAGAAGTGTTCACTTTTAAGAGAGTCCCAAAGACTCAACACTTGAACTTATTCTCTTTCATTAGATTCACTTAGACTTGATTATTATTCTTCTAACTTAGATCATCCAGAGTGGGTTCTTAATCCAAGGTATTCTTCTTCTTCTTCAATTTTTGATAGTGAGGGTGTTGATGCTTCTAATTTTATCATAGGTTCTCTTAGTGTTGATGGACACTCCTCATTTTAGGATCCTAAGGATCTAAGGTAGGAGTTGTATTTTGTGAAAAAAATTGGATGTATGTGGTGGAATAGAAGCAGAGTGTGAGTGTTGTCCACAATATTTATTTAATTTGGTAGTTGGGAGCCACTAGGGTCTTATACTTGAAACTTTTTGATATTTATGATCTCTAAACTAATCTAAGTGGATATTAACAATTATCTTAAACTAAAGTGAGATTTGATTAAAAAATAGGAAAAAAAAGAGGGTAAGGTAGAAAAGAAGATGTGTTTGTAATCTTTTATCCCATATATTATGACAAAGTTATTATTAGTTTAGTCAAACATGAAATAATTTATGATGTAAAATAGTTTGAACACAAATTTCACCATAAAATAGGCAATATTAAAAGGAACTATGAAGATAAAAAATAAGAACTAGTTTTACTTTAAGAGTTTTTCTACTGTAACATGAACAGCATAAGAATTTCCAAATCTAGAGAAAAATAAAATGAAGTAAACCTAAGATCTTTGAGCTAATTTAGTGTAGCATAAATTAACATCCTTATGGTAGGAAATGTAGCTCAAAATATAAATAATTATTAAAATATAAGACATTAGCATGTAATTGAGAGATAATAATAGCTTTTTAACACACTATTTAGATAATCTTTTTAGAATTTCTTAGCTATATTAAAATTCTTTCTTGTATGCAATTGCTCAGAGTCTCTCCTTTTACAAAATGGTAACCCCTACTTATTTATAGAGAACATAGGTGGTGCACATATTAGATTTATGAAACATCCATATGTAAGACAAGGATAGTTGTCCTTTATACTAATATTCTAATACACATGATTTCCCACATCAAAATTGACAAATAAAACTAATTTATGCTAACAGACTAGCATATATAATAAAATAAGAATATTCTTTTCCATTACATTAGTGGTGGGTCCCTTGATCTTCCCTATTTGAGGAAGTCCTTCACCTTGGTATATTGTTCCTTGATTCTTCTTGATGTTTTGGATGAAGACATTAATCCTTTTCTTGAACTCTTTTTAATATATCAGGCCCATGGCAGTGGGTTGAGAAGGATTGGTCAACATAGTCCCCAAGAGCTTCTCCATCCTATTTATTAGGTCTTTATCTTCCCTCATGAAGTATTTGACATTATTGTATCAAGTGTTTAAATCCTATAGCTTGTCCACTATGATTCATTAAAGGATTTCCAAATTTCCAAGATTGATGATTTCAAAGTCTAAGGCCTATTTTGTTACATGTACATAATCAATTTGGATACTTGGGCTTGGGAGTCATGCCATTAGGTGATTAAGGCACATGACATCTTATCTTGATGGGTTAAGGCACTTAATCTAAGATTTAAAATCTTTAATCCTTCAAATATGTCAAGAAGATATTGATTCAACATCTTTAATATATCCTTAGGGACTAGAAATGCAGCCTAAGCTTCCAACTATTGCTTCTCCTTTTCTAGGTTGATGATTCTTTATTTCATTCCCTAAACTCCAGCCAAAGTCATTACTGATTAGGCCACAACTAAACTTGATATATATTCCTAATGGATGGGGTGTTCCCCTACTATTTTCCCTTACATAGGAGTTAGACCCACAAAAAGCTCCACTCTTTTGTAGGTGAACTCTTTAGTGCCCATGGTGGCTTTCTTTATTGTTACCTTCTAAAATCTAGTTGTCTCTAGATGTATTATATAGTAGCTATTAGTTTAAATAATTTGGGAGCCTATGGGATTTCAATCCCCAATCCACTTGATGCTACAGGATCATTCATTTTTCTACTACTTTCCCTTATAGCTTTGATAATTCTCCTGTCTTATTGCTCCTTCATGAGCTCTATGATCCATAATTTGATATCATCATGGGTACTAACATCTATAGTGATAGTAATTTCCCATGAATGGGACTAGGATGAAATCTTCTGGAGCTTTCCATATATGAACCAATCTAGGATAACAGGTCCATATATGGGGAACTCATCACTAAACAAGTTAACTTCACTAGTTGGATGGGTCCATGTTGCCTTTAGCCTTTTGGAAGACCTAGGAATAAGGGCCATCCCTACTTATATTTTTTTCTATGAGATATGGAATAATTATAAATTTAATTCTTTCCCTTTTTCTATCTCACTTGTCTATGGTTCTTTAACTTATGCCAATTTAGCTTAATCTTCTTTAATTTTCTCATCCTCATGATCTGACCCATATGTCTCTGTAAGTTCCTTGAAGAATTATTTAACTATTTCATATGGTTCCAGGTCAACCATAACAATTTTTTCTACTAGAGAAGGTGGTCTTGGAGGTGTAACTAATGATAAAGGACCTTCACCTAGTCTTTCTTCCAATTTCCTCTCACTAGGTCCTTAAATTTGGGGGACTTGTTGTGCTTGTTTTGGGGGTGCACTTGAGGTGGAAGGAAATAGATGATATTACAATGGGTTCATTTGTTAGATTTATATAGCTAAATTATCTTCTTTACAACCTTTTCTTAATTTTGAATCTGTATTGCTTACACTTGGCTAGCACTTCCTCAAAGTTTGTAGCCTTAGTGTAGAGATGGTCATAAGGGCCAACCCTATGTTCATAGGAAAAATTTGTCAACTACTTAGACTGTATATGGGGGGAAAACTTGTTATTTGGGTCCCATTATTTGAGGTAATCATTTTGAAAATAGAAGGAATCCATATGTCTGGACATAACATATAATTATTTCCAGCCATGGATCATGGTTCTTCTAATCAAGAATGGGAAAAGGTGTAATAGGCCTTTCCTCTCTTTTTTTCATACATTATCAATCCCTTGGAGTATTTGGGAAGTAATTTATTATTCATCCAATTTGATAGGGACATAGACTGACAATCTAAATGGTTGAGTCATGATTCCCTCCATCTTGATGATGGTGTAGTTTGGAAGTATCATATGTCTCCCATGGGCTCTACATATTTCTTGATGAGGTGGTGTGCTCTGGGCATGGGGTTCCCTATGATGGTCTTAACCAAATTAGTAAATATTCAATCATAAATTAATTACATGTGGTCCATGTATTCAAAGATATGTAGCTTTGAATAATGATGGGATATGGTAATCTTGCTATGAGAGGACCAATTATTGATACTAGGAATATGAGTGGAGGCCATCAATGAGTCTAATAGATAGGACATCTAGGTGAATTTTTGGTTGGTATTATTTTTTATGCCATAGAATTTTCCCCCCCAAGTGGATTCTAATCAGCTCTCTAATAGGTGGAGTTAGCTTCTCTTCCACCATGAAATATATGTAGGAAACCCATTTGGCGTCAACATAAATTACAGTGGCTACCCTAGAAGCTATATTAAAAAGGGTCATAATGATCATAATTCCCTCCTTGAATTTAGTAATGGTGATCCTCTCATCATGTTTCTTGGATATATGGGTTCCTTAGTTTAACCATGGTCTTAAAATAGTGTCCAAATTATGCTTGGTTGTCCACTCTTTAATGGTGGGGAGGTCTATATGAGCTCTAGGGAGTTTATAATGTCCTTTAAAAGATATAGGAGAAATTTATGATATCTATTTTGACACACCCTCTCTGACTATCTAATCACCATCAATTCTACAATCTATAAACATATGTGCAAGGATATCCAAGCAATGGAGTACCTCTAGTTTTACAGCTACTCAATGAACACCAAACATCTAAATTAAAACCAAGTCATCAAATCTCATTTTGGTTATTGTAATATTTTTTTCACTAGAAGTGATAGGTTATAAATCATTGATAGCAAAGATCTCAGACTAGTTCTTCATTCCATTATTGAGTACCCCAGTGTTCAATGTTGGGTCTCCAAAACACATTCCCTCATTGTCTATAGTTAAATACACTTCTATCTCTTCTCTCTATTATTTCCTAGTTGATACCATGATTCCTTAATTTCCTTGAGTTTTTGAGTGGCTTGGCTTTGCTTAGGATGAAATTTGAGCTTACCTAATGCAATCATATCTCAAAGAGTCAACAACTAGGGTTTTATGCTATTTTTTAGAGGGATTCCTAGAACTTTAATGGGGAAAGTTGGTATATCTCATAAATTAATTCATGCCTTAGATTTTATGGTTGGATTCACTTATGTGAATTATGTCTTTTCAGTGCACCAAATATTTGTATTTTTCAATTAGTGCTTACAACATTCCTATGTGGCTTCTTAAGCTCATTTCATGGCATTCTCATGATGACTATTTTGAAAACTAGTTGTTGGTTTTCAAATATCACTTTTCATCTCACACCATTAGATTGAATCTCCAATCAAATGTTGTTTATTGGATCTTTCAAGATGCACATGATTTAATTAGTCTTGAGACTTTACTTTAAAAATGGCTTAAAATACATTCCTAAGGTCTTTTTATGTCAATAACATTAATAAACTTAGGTTAATGCCTTTTATGCTAAGTTTTCTATGTTAATATGCTAAGGACTCCTTTTGAAAGGTCTTTTTAAAAATTCCCCATTTACTTAGATTAAAATAATTGGTTGAGTTTAAATTTTAAGGCCTCTCTAATGTCAAAGATGTCCTCATGGACATCAAATGATAGGAGTGAGACTATCAATTTTAATCCTAAAAAATTCTTTTGGCTGAGTGACAAAGTGCCACATTTCATGAACTCAAAAACTCCCAAGTCTTCAAAGTTTATGTGCACCATTGGATTAAGATAGGTGATGTAGTGAGGACCTTTGATCATGATCTGAGAGGTCGAAGATAATTTTCTTTGAACTTCAAGGATCCTTTCGTATTTGCACCATTAGATCAAGACCTCTAAATAACTATGGATCATTAGATCTAAAAAAGTGCATGAGATTTAAGTTAGTATGATAGGTTATATAAATAGGTTTAAGGTAAATTATTAGTCTTAAGTCTATCATATAAATAAATAGGATGAACTTAAAGCTAAGTTTTATTGTGTTAAGCCTAAGGTTTAAACATTGATGTGGTCCATTTTTAGACTTAGGTAAAATTTTATATGAGGTTTAACTTAAAAAGATCACTAATGTCAAATACATCCTCATAGACATCAAATGATGGAAGTGAGACTACCAAATTAAATCATGTAAGAACTTTTATAAAACATGAAGTTGGTGTGTAGTTCTTCCTAGGTAATTTTGCAGTATTAGATCAGATCTCCAAGGAAGTGAGAGTCATTGGATATATGAAATTGCATGAAATTTAAGTTAGGACCTACTATGCATAATTTTTTAGACTAAGGTTTTGTTCTTAAGATGTTGTTTGTTTTAATTAACACAAAAGGCATTTTAAGATTGAAGCCTGGGCTAAACATTAGTGAAAGTCTTGGAAATAAATAAAAGGCGCTTATGGAATAAAAATTAGGTAACCAAAGGGGGAAGTAAAAAAGGTCTAAGTATGATTTTATATTAAGGTTTGGTCATGTCAAAAACATGATCGATCCTTAAAATAAAATTATACTTAGGGTTGTTCATAGAAATAAATATGATTTCCCACTAAGTTTCTCCTAGCATTTTTGAATTCAAATCATAGGTTTTTCCATTTGGTAACCTTCCCTTTTTTCATTGAAAGTGTGATTCATCATCCAAAGACAACCATTAGTAGGGTTAGCACATAAATCAAAAACATAATCAAATATACAGAGGTTCATTCCTTTTCAAGCAAGCAATCTTAAAATTGTAATAAAGAATGACCTTCCCAAAGTCAATTCAAGGCGAAAATGTTTTGAAACATTCACAAGGGTCCATATCTTTTACAAGTAGAAAAATTTGGTATGTTTGTTTGAACAAATCACAACTCATAGGGGAACATAGCAATATGTTAGAACCCAAGATTTTGGTTTAGACTTGCATATAAGTTCTTCATCTCACTTAACCTACACCATCACCCAAGTCAATTCTTGGTTAAAACAAGCTTCTCATGTGTAAAATTTGAACTTGAATATTGAAACACAAACATACAGTGTGTGTTTTGATTCCACTTACTGTTTGTCATGTGACTTTGGAAGACAACATCCAAGTTTCATACCGTTGACCATAATGTTGACTTGAAGAATATTTATATGTTTATTAAGAGTAGTTAATTTTAGTTCTAGGAAGGCTTAGGCATTTATCTACTTCTAGCCAGACATCCATAGCCCTAATAAAGATACCTTTGGCTACACATAAGGCCTTGCTCCACTACCATCTAGGCATCCATATCCCTGGTGGAGATTACCAAAATCACCTTTGTTTCCACATTTATTTATTTTTTAATAAGTTCCCCCTTTTTTATTTTTTAGATCTTATGATAAAGGCTGGGAGCCACTATAGCCAGGTTTTAAGGATTTGGTCAAATGCTTGGTTCTTGGGGTAATCACCTGTAGTTGCAACTTTTGTGCTAAACAAGGATGTTTTTTAAGTGCAAGCATGAATGTGCCTTAACAAACTAAATTCTCCTCTGACACATATGATTCTTATTAAAACCAAAATTTGATTTAGAATAAGTTTTGAGTTCTTATGAGATAACTAACCTATATACAAATTTATGCCAATGCCTTAGGTTGTAAAATGATGCTTTATCACCACATTATGTTAACCTTTGTAATGTTCATATTCACATTTCTAAGTGGCTAAAACTTCAAGAAATCTAAGAAAATTCTGAGCAAGGATTGTCTACAAAACTTATTAAATCAAAAGAGAACAACCAAAATAGAAATAAAACACACAACACAAAGAAAAAAAATAAAAGCAAACAAATATAGATAAGAAAAACAAAGAAAGCAAAAAAAATAAAGAAAATATCTAGCCTACCTACTTTAACCTTAACCATCTTACAAGATTTATTCCATAAATACTCCTGGTGGATCAACAACAAAGTAATGCTTGAGATATTTCTGATTGGTGGGCAAGGTGAACTCTTCTCCCTGGAGATCCTTTAACTTGAAGGTGTTGTTTCCTAGGATTTTGGTAATTTGGTATGGGCCAATCTATAAGGGTATGAACTTGCCATGTTTGCCTTTAGGTTATGGTGCCTTGTCCCAAAGGAGGAATAGGTATCCTTATCTGAATACCTTCACCCTAGACCTCTTTTCAAATTTTATTGTCATAGTTACTTGATACCTACTAAAGTTTACAAATGCATTTTCTCTAGCATCCTCCATCTAAATGATGTCCAATAGCCTAGAATTAGCAAGCTTTTAGCTTTCCTCCATGTATTCTTACATGAATGTGAACATAGGTAGTTTGAGTATGATGAGAAATATGGGTTCTTGACCATACACCAACAAACATGGTGATGCTTTAAGTGCTTGCTTGATCCTAATCCTGTCAACCTATAATATATACTTAAGGAGTTTATAGCATGTTCTATGTTTATCTGTAGCATACTTCTTGATGGCCTTCATTAGATTCTTGTTTGTGGATTTCAAGACTCCATTTACATGGGGATATTGATTAAAGGAAAACTTAAGTGTCATGCCTTAGTCATAAGCCCATTCCATCATCTTAATTGAAATGAATGTAGACCCATTATCATAGACTAAGGAAACTAGGGTTCCAAATCTATTGCAACTATTTTCCTCCAAGAAATTGATCACCTCCTATGTCTTACATTATCTATTGTCTATATCCTCAATCCACCTTATGTAGCAATCTATAACAATCAGGACATACTTGTGACCTTTGAAATAATTGGGGTTGATTACCCCCATAAAGTCTAACCCCCACTATGTAAAAGGTTTGTCCACCATCACTGGTTATAAAGGCATGGATGCCTTTGGATCTTTTGTAATAAATATTTGGCATGAGTGGCACTCTCACATGTTTATGAGAATTCTTAAACATGGTGAGCCAATAGTACCCAACCCTAAGAATCTTGTGAGATATGGTTCTCCCTGAAGGGTGTCCACTACCTAGATTTTCATGAAAAGTAGACATGATTTGAGAAGCCTCATCTTTAGACACACACCTTAAGTAGATTCCTTCAAATTTATTCCTATACAAGACTCCATCTTTGATGAGGTAATGAGCTACCTTGAGCCTTAAATCTATCTTATATTTTTTGGTGAGTCTTTGAGGATAAGTACCATTGAAAATTGAATGAGGGAGTCATACCATTCATTAGTTTGGAAGTTCTATTGTTAAAATTACATGATATGAAGTTTAGGATTAATATTGGAAATCATCTAGACTAGGCCCTAACATTTCACCAGCTTGGTAATCTTCATTTCAATATCATACTCTTGTAGCACTGACACCCACTTTCCCCTTCATTCCCCAAGTTCATTTTGACTCAACATAAGCTTTTTGGATAGGTCTGGTAAGATGACATGCACTTTGTTTCTAAGGATGTAATGCCTAAAATTTTTTACTACCTTCAAAAATGCATGGGCTTGTTTATCAATCATGGAATAGTTTACTTCTACATTTTTGAAATTGGTGCTCATGTATGCTATATGGTGGTTAGTTACATCAACATTTTGAGTCAAGACTATATCCATGGTGTGGTTAGAAGAAAATTAATACAAGTAAAATTTCTTTGAGAAGTTAGGACTTATCAAGACTAGGGCTTGATTTATTGACTTCTTGATGTCAGTAAATGCCTTCGTGGATCCATCATCCCAAGAAATTTTATCATCCTTCTTAAGCATATCATTTAGGGGTTTGAAAATCTTAGAAAAGCCTAAGATGAACTTTCTTACAAAGATTATCTTTCCAAATAATGACTTTAGTTCTTTCCAACTATTAGGTAGCTCAATCTTGGAGATGGCTTCCACTCTCTCAGGATCTATGGAGTTCCCTTCTTTTTTTATGACATGCCCTAATAATTTTCCTTCAGTAACGTAAAAGATGCTCTTCTTGGGGTTAAGGGATATGCCATAACTTCTAAACCTTTAAAACACTTGCTATAAGTGCATGAAATAATCTTCTCTATTATTAGAAAACATTGTTAGATCATCCATAAATATAACCATGTATTTACCAACTAGACCTTATAAAGCATGGTCTATGGCTCTCTAAATATTTGTCCCTACATTAATCAGTCTAAAGGGAATTCTCTTGTAAGCATGTGTTCTTCATTTAGTGGTGAATTTCATCTTAATTCTATCTTATTTGAAAATAAGCACCTAGAAAGCATGGTCTATGGCTGTCTAAAAAAAATTCCCTGCATTAATCAGTCCAAAGGGCATTCTCTTGTAAGCATACATTCTTTATTTAGTGGTGAAGGCCATCTTCATTCTATCTAATTTGGAAATAAGAACTTTGTTATATATATATAATCCATCTAATAAGGACATCATGGTAGATCCTAAAATATTTTGGATGACCTGGTGTAGAGAAGGAAAGGGGAATTATCCTTATCAAATGCCTTATTCAAATTTATAAAATCTATGCACAATCTGATTTATCCATTCTTATTCCTAACTGGGACTAAATTAGCAACACAAGTAGAATACCTAATAAGAAACATAATCATTACATCCAGTAGATTTTTGACCTCCTTAAAGATCATGGGTTCCAAGATAGGGTTGATAGGTCTTTGCTTTTGCCTAAATTATTTATAATTTTCCTTGAGGGGTATGGTGTGAGTAATGACTCTTGGGTCAAATATTTGTATATCTTCATAGGACCAAGTAATTACATCCTTATATCTAGTAAGCATATCTCTAGCCTTTCTATTTTCCATCTCAGTATATACCTTTCTTAGGTTCACTTGTTGGGGGAAATCATGTAGGCCAAGATTTACTTCATGGTAGTCTTTACCACTTACCTTGGGTACCTTTGGTGTTTCAAGAATCTTATCATGATCAAACATCCTTTTCCAATGAGATCATCCCTTTAGGTATCTTATTGTCATTCAATTGGATGATTTTACAATTAATCTCCCATTTAGAATAACTTTCATCAGCTTCATCAATGATGTGAGCTTCAAAGGCCCTAGAATTAGTCAAGATATCTAGAATTTTTTTATCATCATTAAAGAATTGAAAATTATTCATGTTGTTTGGGATTAAGGGGCATGGTACTAGCTCAATTCTTAATTTTGGGGAATAATGATTGGGCATGAGATTAGCTATAATAGAGGAAATTTCATTAGTAGTTTTGTTTTCTTCCCTAGGGATGGGTATTATGTTCAAAGCATCAAAAGATTCCACTAAGTCCCAAACTCTAAAATTGTACCTCTTAAGGTAAGATAGCTTGCATTGGTACTCTATCCTTACTTGATTGACCACAAATTCATGATATTCACAAAAAAAGAATTCCTTGAATTTATGCTTAATAGTAATTTGTAATCTTAAGATGAGAGCTTCATATTTAGCCAAATTATTAGTGTATAGGAATTGTAACATATAGGATGCATGATATTGATTTTATACAGGGTCTATCAATATAATACCAGCTCTTGACCCTGACTTACATCTACCACCATCAACATATAGTCTCCATAAGCTAGGTATTGAAGGAGGGTTCTTAGAATCAAGTTCTTTTGTAGCTTCTAAAGTGAAGATTCCTAGATCAGTAAGAAGTCCACCTTTTCATTGATAGCACTATACTCTATTATCATGTGTTTCATCCTTGGATCTCTTTACACCCTTATTTTATTTGGAACACCCTTCTAAGGTAACCATAACTGGGAGCAATTTGTAGACATATAACCATTTAAGGCCTCAATCCATTCTCTACTAATGAGCAACCCATAATCATTGGGAATATCCATCACTTGTATGTCTGTGAATTTTTGAACTCTTTGTTCACTAGCCAATTGCATATGCACATTCAATAATTCCCCAATGACTTTAAATTTTGACTTTTCCAATTGCGTGACCACCCAATTAGAGTGGGGTCAACCCAAGTTTTTCACATATCCTCATAGGCATGATGTTGGTTAAGGCTCCAAAATATAAAATTCAATTATGGACATTCTTCCCAAACATACTAACTGTGAGCAAGAAGGGTGGAGACTTTATTTTTTTTACTTGCATAGTCATATTTTCACTATCACTCTTTAGATGTTTCCCAAGTTTCTTAGACAATGATTACAAGAGTAAGTCCCTTTGTTCTATAATATATGTTAGTTCATGTAAAGTGATGTTGGATTTGATCTTATTCATACCTTCCATAATGTTATAACCATTTTTTCATGAAGGTTCAGGAGTAGGTTTGGAGGAACTACCCTTAGGTGGTTCAATATTATTCATTGATGTGGTGTCTGGAGGTGTCCTATAATTCTTAGGGGGAGTTGAAGTAGTTAATGTCTATTTTTTTCTCTATTTCTTGAAGGGTATGTCTTCAATAATTTTTGGAATGCCTAGATCTCTTCAATAATATTCTCAAGTTCATTATCTTCTTGGAAAGGGAATTGAAATGCCTCTACCATGTGTACTTGGTCAGATGGTTGGGATCTAGAAGGACTTGTAGTAATATCTTTGTTTGGGACTACTTCAAATGTGTCAAGTTTTTCTTAGAAAGCTTTGAAGGCTTTCCAAAACTCAATGTAATCAATCTCACCATGTTTAGATGTGGCATGTACCCTACAATATTCTAGTAATGCAATATCCATGAGATTAATATCCATGGTCTTTTTGCTAGAAGAAGGCTCACTGGATGTGTTATTATTGTAGAAGTTATCATTCTAAAATTTATAGGATTTTTGAAATTTTAAAAGGTGAAGTTCCTTCTATATTTATCATTAGCATTGACAACTTGTTTCTGTAGTTGTAAGAATTTTGTGCTAAGCTTCTAGAACATCTTTAGTATAGATTCATTCTCATTCTTTGGGGTCTCAAAATTTTGGACTTGGTTATTATTCGTACCATTGACTGGTACTAAATCTTTTTGGTCATTAGTGTGAAATCCATTAGTATCTTGATGACTCAAGAAACTTAGGTTCTAATTAGGAGTAACATGGCTAGTAGGTAATACATTTAGAGTAGGGAGTTGGTTTAATGCTGGAGCATTTTTGTTATTGTTTGGGAAAAGGTTCAATATAGGAATTTGGGGGTTAATTTTTGGGATATAATAATCCATATACCCTTGGGGTTGCATTAGGTCACTAATAACCACCACTTCATAATAATCCTGAGCCAATGTGTTAAAAGTTGGGAAGGCCCTTTTTAGAAACACAAAGGTCATAGGGTCCACTACACTTTGTAAAATTTTAGAGCTAAAGCCTCATTAAGTTTGTATGGATCTATGGTTTGGATAAAAATATTTTTTAACATATAATTTAAGGATATAATAGGTTAAATTTCATCTCTCTTAATGGTTGTAAATTGGTGATAAATGATGCATGGGCTTATGATCTTCCCAAATTGATCAATATAGTGTCAAAGTTATTCCATGAGGTAATACAATCATCAAGAAAATTAAGGAACCATTAATATGTAGCATCCTTGAATGTGAATGGAAATAATCAAAATGATACATATTCATGGATAACATTTAACAATCTTAAATTAGCCTTGAAAGATGTAACATGTTCTTCTACAGTTGCAATACCAGTTGAACTAATTATTAGAAAGTATTTTTCAAGATTACATGGTAACTCATGAACTAAACCTAGTAATTTTATGGGGGAACTTCCAATCCATGCCATATCTATATGGATATTAAATTTAGGAACCCCTTATAATGGTGAAGATGGTAGAGACCTGGAGCACCTACACCTTCCTCTATTTTTGTTGGTTCTTTGATGGGTTTCTAGCTCGATTAAGGGTTTTTTGGTCTCTAAATATGATTTGATACTGATCCTTGGCAATTCCATATTGAATATTACTATTTAAAATATATTTTTTCAAGTTATATTTCTTAAAGAACAATAATCAACCTATACACAGCCTATTCTATAAATATTTGCTCAAAAAGAGACTAAGGACTCTAATCTTTGACTAAGTAATCTCAAAGATGCATTGAATTATGCAAATATGACCATTATTTACAACTTGTGACTTAAATAAACTCAAGATTCATAAATAATTACCAGTCTTCAACCAAAATAAGCCATCCTAATCTCAAGTAGCATGAATTCTTAAAACCATAATCCATCTTCACTAGAATTTAACCATCTTTTATAAAGAATTAAGATCTTTGCCTTAAGAAGAATAAAGATAGGTGTAAAATGACTTAAATATAAAGGATATTTGAATTTAGAGTGAAAAATCACTTATAAGTGTTAAAAATCCTTCAAATTTAATGTAGGAATTATCACAATTAATCAAGTAGGCCCTCCTTCTAGTGCTAGTGGAGCTACTCCTATTGATGCTTCTAATTGTCTCACAGGTGCTCTTAGTGTTGATGAACACTTCTCATTTTAAGATCTTGAGGATCTAAGGAATAATTTTTAGTTTGTGACAAATTTTGGATGTTTGTGGTGGAATAGAAGCAGAGTGTGAGAGTTGTCCACAATAATTATTTAATTTGGTGATTGGGAGCCACCAAGGTCCTATACTTAAAACTTTATGATATTTATGATCCCCAGACTAATCTAAGTGGATATTAACAATGATCTTAAACTAAAGTGATTTTGATTAAAAATAGGAAAAAAAAGGGTAAGGCAAAAAAGAAGATGTGATTTTAATCTTATATCCCAGATATTATGACAAAGTTTTTATTAGTTTGAGCTAACATGAACCAATTTATGATGCAAAATAGTTTGAACACAAATTTCACCATAAACTAGGCAAGATTCAAAAGAATTATGAAGATGACAAGTAAGATCCAATTTTTCTATTGTAACATTAATAACATAAGCACATCTAAATCCAAAACAAAATAAAATGAAGTAAACCTAAGATCTTTCAGAAAATTTAGTGTAGCACAATTAACAACCTTATGATAGGAAATATAGCTCAAAATACAAATAAACATTTAAATATAATAAATTAACATACAATTGAGAGATAATAATAGCTTTTTAACACACTATTTAGATAATCCTTTCAGAATTCCTTAGTTGTATTAAAATGTTTTCTTGTATGTAATTGCTCAGAGTCTCTCCTTTTACAAAATGGTAACCCCTACCTATTTATAGATAACATAGGTGGTGTACCAGTTATCTTCATGAAACACCCATATGTAAGACAAGGATAGATATCCTTTATATAAAGATTCTAATACACATGACTTCCCACATCAAAATTGACAAATAGAACTAATATATGCTAATAGACTAGCATATATATTACAAAAGAATATTATTTTCCATTACATTGGTGGTGTGTCCCTTGATCATCCATATTTGAGGAAGTCCTTCACCTTGGCATATTATTATTTAATCATATCAAAATCCACTACAGGCTTCATCAGACAATCCTCTTCCTAATTTGTCAATGTGTTGAATTCTTTGTCACCTTTTGTCATGAGTTTTATGATGCATTGTGCCTCTAAAATCTACCTTATAGAGGTAAGGATGATGTCAAGGATCTTTTGATTATCCTTGATAGATTGGCCCTAATTCTTCTTGATGTTCTGGATGAAGACATTAACCCTTTTCTTGAACTTTTCATCATCTATCAGGCCCATGGTAGTGGGTTGAGAAGGATTGGTCAATAGAGTCCCAAAGAGCTTCTCCATCCTATTTATTAGGTCTTGGTATTCCCTCATGAATTATTTGACATTATTTCACTAGGTGATTAAATCCTATAGCTTATCCACTATGACTCCCTGAAGGATGTCCAAATGTCCAATTTTGATGACTTTGAAGTCCAGGGCCTATTTTGTTACATGTACATTAATCAATTCAACTACCTAAGCTTGGGAGTCCTAAAATTGGGTGATTAAAGCTTTAGACATCTTATTTTGATGGGTTAAGGCACTTAATCTAAGCTTTATGCTCTTAAAACCTTCAAATATGTCAAGAAGAGATTTATTCAACATCTTCAATATGTCCTCAAGGATTGAAAATATAACTTGTGCTTCCAAATCTTACTTCTCATTTTCTAGGTTGATGATTCTTTGTTTCATGACATAGACCCTAGCCAAGGTCATTATTGATTGGGCCATAACAAAACTTGCTATGTCTTCTTCATGAATGGGGTGTTCCCCTACTACTTTCCATTACACAAGAGTTAGACCCACAAAAGGCTCCACTCTTTGGAAGGTGAACTTATTAGTACCTATGGTGGCTTTTTTTGTTGTTACCTTCTCAAATATAGATTTTTATAGATTGTATTTCATAGTAGCTATTGGTTCAGAGAATTTGGGAACCTATGGGATTTCAATCCCAACTCCACTTGACACTCTAAGATCATTAATTTTTTTGCTACTTTCTCTTATAGCTTTGACAATTATCCTCTCTTCTTGTTCCTTCATGAGATCTCTGATCCACTGTTTGATATCATCATGGGTACTAACACCTGTAGTGCTAGTAATTTCCCATGAATGGTACTATGATGGAACCTTTTGGATCTTTTCATATATGAACCAATCTAGGATAATAGGTTAATGTATGGTGAACTCATCACTGAACAAATTAGCTTCATTAGTTAGATGGGTCTATATCACCTTTGGCATTTTAGAAGACCTAGGAACAAGGGCCATTCTTGCTTCTCTTTTTTTCTATGAGATAAGGACTAAATCTAGAGCTACTTCTTTCCATTTTTTCATATCACTTGTCTATGGTTCTTCAACTTGTGCTAATTCAATTTGAACTTCCTCAATTTTCTCATCCTCTTGATCAGACCCATATGTCTCTATAAGTTCCTTGAATAATTCTTAAACTATTTCATATGGTTCTAGGGTAACCATATCAATGTGCTCTACTAGAGAAGGTGGTCTTAGAGGTGGAATTGATGATGAAGGACCTTCCCCTGGTCTTTCTTCTAATTTCCTCTCATTACATCCTTGAATTTGGGGAACTTTTTGTGGTTGTTTTAGAGATGCAATTGAGGTGAAAGGAAATATATGATATTTTAATGGGTTCATTTGCCAGATTTATCTAGTTGGTTTCTCTTCTCTTTATAACCTATGATAAAGTTTGAAGCCATATTACCTGAACCTGGCTAGCACTTCCTCAAAATTTGTAGCCTTAGAGTAGAGATGGTCATAAGGGATAACCTTGTGTTCATAGGCCACCTTTGTCAGCTTTTTAGACTATAGATAGGGAACAACCTTGTTGTTTGGGTCCCATACTTTGAGGTCATCCTTTTGAAAATAGAAGGAATCCCTATGTCTAGACATAACATCCAACTATTTCTAGCCATAGATCATGGTTCTTCCAATAAATAATGGTAAAGGGAGTAATAGGCATTTTCTCTTTTATTTTCATACATTTTTAATCCCTTGGAGGATTTGGGAAGAAATTTCCTATTCACCCAATTTTATAGGGATATAGACTGGCATTCTAAATGGCTAAGTCATGACTCCCTTCATCTTGATGATTGTGTAGTATAGATAATACCATATGTCTCCCATGGGCCTTGCATATTTATTGATGAGGTGGTACACTCTGGGCATGGGGTTCATTGTGATGGTCTTAACCAAATTAGGATATATGAAATCGTAAATGAATTTCATGTGGTCCCTATATTTAAAGATTTGTAGCTTTGAATAATGATTGGATATGGTAATCTTGATATGAGAGGACCAATTATTGATACCAAGAATATGAGTGGATGCAATAAATGAGTCTAATAGATAGGAAATCATGGTGAATTTTTGTTTGGTCTTATTTTTTATGCCATATGATTGTCTCCCCAAGTGGATGCTAATCAGTTCTCCAATAGGTGGAGTTAGCTTCTCTTCCACCATAAAATATATGTAGGAAACCCATCTAGGGTCAACATAGGTTATGATGGCTACCCCAAAATATCTATTCAATAAGTTCATAGTGATCCTAATGTCTTCCATAAATTACATAATGGGGATCTTCCCATCATGGTTCCTAGATATATGCGTTCCTTGGTTTAACTAGGGTCTTAGAATAGTGTCCAAATTATGTTTTGTTGTCCTCTTTTTGATGGTGGGGAGGTCTATAATATCCTTCAAAATATATAAGACCAATGTAAGCTATATATTTTGAAACACCCACCCTAATTATTCAATCACCATCAATTCTACAATCTGTAAACATAGGTACAAGGATATCCAAGCAATGGAGTACCTCTAGTTTTATAGTTACTCAGTGAAGACCAAACATCTAAATTACAACCAAGTCATCAAATTTCCTCTTGATTACCACAATATATTTTCCACTATAAGTGATAGAATACAAATATTCAATATCAAAGAAGATCTTATACCAGTTCTTTGTTCCATTATTGAGTGCCCTAGTGCCTAATTATGGGTCTTCAAAACACCTTCCCTCATTATCTATAGTCAAATACACTTTTGTCTCTTCTCTCCATTATTGCCTAGCTACCACCATGATTAATTAATTTAATTATGTGTTTTAGTGGATTTTATTTTCTCAATATGAATTTTGAGATTGCCTAATGCAATCATATCTCAAATTGTCAAGAATTAGGGTTTTGTGATATTTTTGCTAGGGATTCCTAGAGATTTAATGGTGAAAGGTGGTAGATTTCATGAATTCATTCATGCCTTATATTTTATGGATGGATTAACTTATGAAAATTATGTATTTTCAATGTGAAAAATCTTTGTATTTTTCATTGAGTTCTTACATGGTACCTACGTGGCCTTTCTAAGCTCATTTAGTGGCATTCTCATGATGACTATTTTCAAAACTAGTCATTGGTTTTCAAATCTCACTTTTCATCTCACATCATTAGATTGAATTTTTGATGAATCATGGTTCATTGTATCTTAAAACATGAAAATGGTTTAATTAGTCCCAAAACTTTGCTAAAACTTAGTCTTAAAATAAATTGCTAAGGTCTAGTTATGACAATAACACTAATAAACTTATGTTAAAGCCTTGTATGCTAAGTTTTATACATTAATATGATGAGTATTCCTTATAAAAGGCATTTTAAAAAATTACCCATTTACTTATACTAAAATAATTGGCTGATTTTAAATTTTATGGCCTCGCTAATGTCAAAGATGTCCTCGTAGACATCAAATGATGGGAGCGAGACTATCAATTTTAAGCCTAGGAAATTAGTTTGGTTGAATGATGAAGTGCCACATTTCATTCTCTCAAGAACTCCCAAGTATTTATAGTTAATTTAAGTCATTGTATTAAGATAGGCAATGAAATGAGGACCTTTGATCATGATCTGAGAGGTTGAATTTGATTGTCTTTGAAATCTGAAGAGCTTTCATCTTCGCACCATTAAATCAAGACCTATGAATAACCACAAATCATTAGATATAAAAAAGTGCATGAGATTTAATTTAGTATGATAGGTTATATCTATAATATTAATTTAAATTATTATTCCTAAGTCTATCATATAAATAAATATGATTAACTTAAATCTAAGGTTTATTATGCTAAGCCTAAGGTCGAAACATTGATACGGTCCCCTTTTGGACTTAGGTAAAAGTTTGGATGTGGTTTAAATTGATGTTATTTATAATTTAAAATAAATATTCATGGATATAAAATTATGGAAGTGATATTATCAAATTAAATCTTGTAATAACTTTTATAAAACATGAAGTTGGTGCATAGTTCTTCCTGTGTGGATTTCACATCGTTAGAGCAGATCTCTAAGGAAGTGAGAGTCATTGGACCTATATAAGTGCATGAAATTTAATTTATAACCTGATATTCATAAATGTTTTAGACTAAGGTTTTATCTTAAAATGTTGTTTGTGTTAATAAACACAAAAGGCATTTTAAGATTAAAGCCTAGGCTAAACATTAATGAAAGTCTTGGCAATAAATGAAAGGGGCTTATGGACTAAAAAAAGGTAAACAAAGGGAGAATTAAAAAGGGTCTATGTATGATTTTATATTAAGGTTTTTTCATCTCAAAAACATGATTTATCCTTAATATAAAATTATACTTAGGTTTTTTCATAGAAATAAATATGATTTCCTGTTAAGTTTCTCCTACCATTTCTAAATTTAAATCATAGGGTTTTTCCATTTGTGAACATTCCATTTATTCATGTAAACTATGATTCATCATCCAAACACAACCATTATTAGGGTTATCACATAAATAAAAATCAAAATAAAATATGCAGAGGTTTATTCTATTTTAGGTGAGCAATATTCAAATTTTAATAAAGAATGACCTTCCCAAAATCAATTCAAAGTGTAGATGTTTTGAAATATTCACAAGGGTCCCTATTTTATACAAGTATAAAAATGGGGGTATGTTGGTCCCAATAGAGGATAGTGATGGGGATTCTTATAATCCACCTCTACTCACATTTCACAAGATGAGGAGTCAGCACTTGACTCGCCCACATCTGGGCCCATTTGAGATAGGTAGACATTTCAGAGTACAAACACATGGGTAGGGGATCCAATAGATGATATATGTACTAAAGCATATTATTATATTGGTCCACATGCTTTATTTTCTTCAATTTAAAATCCATAGACATCCTAAGAAGATTCAATCATACCTAAGTGAGATAGTGATATGTAGTAATAATATTATTTCTTGATCAAAAATCACACTTTGGATTTGACTTCACTTCTTAAGGGAAGGAAGATTATTTGATGTAGGAAAAAATATCGGACCAAGTATATAGCATATGGTTCATTCAATAAGTATAAGGCATGATTATTCACTAAGGGATTTTCATAGGTATATAGCATTTATTAATTAGATACATTTGTATCTATTGTAAACATGACTTTTATCTTACTCACACTAGTTATAGTCATAGAACATAGTTGGTATGTGCAATAAATAGATATTAAGAGTGCCTTTATTCATGGATATCTTGAGGAGGAGATCTATATGGAGTATCCACTTAGGTTTTTTTAGGATTCATCCTTAGTTTTCAAACTTAGAAAATCCATCGATGGCCTTAAATAGGCCCTTTGAACTTAGTATACCAAGATTGATTCTTTCCTCCTTACTTCAGGTTTCACTAGGTGTCATTCAGACCCTAATGTATACTTATTATGGTAGGATAATTCTTTACTTATACTGGTCCTTTATGTTGATGTTATTTTTATCATCAAGGTTTCCTCATCATCTATTGTAGAAGTGAAGATAAATCTACAACACATATTTGACATGACTAACCTGGATATTTTTCATTACTTCCTTGGCATAAAGATTTCATAGTTTGATTTATGGATTTCACTTTCATATCCTAGGTATGCTCTCAATATTTTAGATCAATTTCACATGGTTGATATTAATCCATATTTTAATCCCTTTCTATTAAGATTCAAACTTTAGGATGACTGTTATACATCTCTGGTTGATTCCTCTCAGTATCAACAACTTATTGGCATCCTCATTTATCTGATTCATACCAAGCCTAGAATTTTATATGTAGTATGGATTATTTCATGATTCATGTAGGGGCCCCATGAGCTACACTAGAAGCATTCAATTAGATACTCCACTAAATTTATGGCTCTTATATATTTAAGATTTAGTATAGATTTAGCACAAAGGTTAACTTGGTGGGTTTTTCAGATTTAGATTGGGATAAAGATACTCAAAATCATAACTCCACTTTGAGTTATAATTTTTATTTGGGTTTTATTCCTATCAGTTGGTCTAGAAAGAAGAAAAACCTTATTACTACATTTTACACATAGGGAGAATACAAGGATCTATTAATGTAGCTACTGAGGCTATTTGGCTTCAGGGGATTCTATTCGAGTTTGGCATTACTTTTAGATAGAGCAAAATCATCTATTATGAAAACCAGAGTAATATATAGATATGTAAGAATCCAATTTAGCATCAACTAACCTAAGACACTGAGATTTACATGCATTTTATCTGAGAGTTTATTCATAATCAAGTCATCAACATGAGATTTTTCCAATCATCCAAGTAGGTTATAGAAATCTTTACCAAACCCTTCATTAATGTCAAGTTAATTCATCTATGATATCTTCTTGGGCTACAGTCTACATCAATGGAAACATCATCTTTAGGGGGGATTCTATACTCTTCACTTATTTTTTATCTCTCTTTTGGGAGGGAGTTTTTTCCTATGGGTTTTCTCCTTTTATCTACTTTATGAGAGATTGATTTGTACATGGGTACCTAATTAAGCATAGTTTCTAGGACCCATTTTTATTTTACACTACCTACCAAAGTTTTCCTGATGGGTGATATTATTATAGGTATTTTTTTCCTAGATTTATTTATTTAGTAATTTTATATTTGCTTAGATGGGTTTTTCTTACATTTGGGGATATGCTTGTTTAGGTAGATTAGTGTGTCATAGGTTTGATTAAAATACTAGTGTATGCAATCATAAATACATCATGTCTATAAATCAATCCTAGATTAGAGAAGATATAGCATACATACACTTTTGATTGTGATACACATGTTAAGTAGGAGCATGACCAATATGGGGATCCTTTAGACCCGATTAGGGAATCACTTGTCACAACATATCATGCTAGGAAAGGCTCCAAAGCCTAAAATTTAACACAATTGCACAACAATTCTATTAAATTCCTAAGGTTTAAAGTATTCACCTATTTTAATAACAAGAAAGTAAATCTAATCTAGTGCATGCCAAAGCTTGTGGCACAAAGTGAGGGTTAGAAACAATAAAATAATTAAAGTAAAGATGTATTAGAATACATATACTCACATAAATGTATATTAAATCTTAATATATGGGAGAATAATACAAATTCATTATCTATCTACTATTACAAAGGAGAAATAAATTTAGGAATGCTTACCTTTGGAGACAAACCCATCAAGCCTCAATCTTTCCCTTGGCCAAGCTGATTTGCAAGAGATTGTTGCGGTATGTAAAAATAACAAAGATAAATCAGCTCTAGGCTACACAACCTATCTAAAAATCTAAAATACTTCTCCACAAGAAAAGATCCATATCTCCAAAGAAAGTATGGAACCCTAATCTTTATTCCTTAAGTAGAATGGTAAATAATTAGATGTTCATTTTCACTTATTCACTATTAATTTTTCTCTTATGAAATGGTGGGAAATGAACTTGTATATATAGGTAGATCTTACACTAAATCCTCCTAGAAATGTTAGCTATACAGGGTTAACCTAGTCAACCCATTGCATTTTCAAGGAAAATTCACTAGGTCTAAGCTAGGTCAGCCAAAAGGCTAATAAGATAATAAAGTTAAAAATACCCCTAAACTATATTGGGTCGACCTAATACAACTAACTGACTAAAAGGGAGTTAAGGCAAGAAAAGGATGGATAAGGCATGACAACCAAGAGGAATGGGTAGGACTGAGGAGAATAAGCTTAGGGTAAATTGTTTTAAAAGACAAGCATGTAGATGGAAAGTGGAAAAAGGGACAACAATATTATGAAGCATCGATGGTCTACCCACCCCTTTCTTGATACACCCTTTAAGGCATGCACTCAAAGAGATTGAGTCTCAATAAGCTTTTTCAAGATATAACATGTCAGTAATCAATAAAAAAATTAATATATTATATGCATGCATATGCCCTACTCAAAGCTCATCACATGTCATGTAAGTGCAATGTGGTATGGTGCTTTAGGATATAACATGATAACACACAACATTGCTGCTAAGTAAAGTGCAGTAAGTAGTAAATAAGCTAAATGAAAGGACTAAATTGAAAACACATACCTTTAACTTATCGTAGTGCCATAGATAAAGAAGTAGAGTATAATAAATGTAAAGGTGTTCAATATAAGGAAAACTAGATGAACCTATAGAAGTTAGTGCAAAAAATTAAAAAAAAACAAATTTTTTGGAATATTATCAAATTTTATTGGAAAATATTATCTATGTCATCATGAATCTAACACATTTTATAATTTTCAAAATGGATGAATAGAAAAAATATATGAGAAAAAGAATCTACTGAAAAAATAATTGAAATATTTTGAATTTCTAAAAGTGGTTTTTAAATATGGGAAAAGACAAGTCATTTGTTATTTTGATTTATGAGAGAGGGGGGAAAGAGCTCTGAACACAAAATCGCACTAGGATGGTGAAAAGACGGCATGCTAGGTGAGGAAGAGCTCCAGAGGTGGAAACAAGTGCACTATAGGTATGCAACTATGAATCTTAACCCAATTTTTTAAATTTTTAGTGAATTAAGTGTAGTTTTATAAAAAATTGATTTGAAACATTTCTATATGTCAAAATGAAACAAAATTAGATTCTAGGGGTAGTAAATAGGAAGGAAAATGGAAAATGGGTTTAGAAGATTTAAGAAGAAAGTAAGAAAATTGCACTCTTTTAGGAAAATGGAAGGGTTAAATAGGAAGAAAACACTAGGTTGACCCAGTTGACCTAATGGGTTGTAAATGAGTAGAATCCACAATGCCAAGCTAGTAGGTATGGGTTGACCTTGCACATTTTGCAAGCTAATGGCCTAGTTTAGAGTTTTTAGGTGGTTTGAAAGGTATAAAATTAAAATTCAACACTAGTGAAGGGAAGATAAGGGGGTTGACTTAGATTTTTGAGTCAACTAGGAGAAAAGATAAGAAAATTTTGGTCAAACTAGTTTGACCAAAAATCTACAATGATACAAAAAAGCATGCAAAAGGCCAAAAGAGGGCTAGAATGGGCCAAAATGACCAAGTAAGGTTAAGAAGGACCAAGTAGGCTAAAATTAGGATTAAATGACTGAAATAAATTAATTTAAGATTTTTTTTTTTTTTAATTAAAAATAATATATGGTGACTATACATGACATGGAGGAACTGATACATCCTTTGTTATTTCTTAGGTGTAGGGACAATGGATATTTTGGAGACTTTTGGATGCAACATGGTTACCAAAATTGTTAGATAGGTTATAAAATTTAGATAGGGATAGACTAGGATCTATAAGTCTATGCATGATAGCTAATATATGCTAGATCCCCCTTAGAGTTGATATATTAGTCATGTTCCTTGGTTATTTGGAATGATTGACTAACACCTTCAGATCAGAGGTGGATGGGAATATAGTATAGGTGGTTATCACACTAGAGGATGCCCATTTCATCTAGGGGATACCTAAAATAGGAGCATAGGTGACCACAAGGATACCAAACAACCTAGAGGAGAGGAGAGCCTTAGCCATGTGGGCTATAGGCACAAAGATGATATTAATAGGAAAGAGAATTAGAATGTTTGATGTCTATACATCATAGATTCTAGACATATGAAAGGATTTTATATGCCTTTTGAAATAGAGGATGCTATGTCACAAGTCAAATGGCAAGGTACCACTATTTGTGGTAGCTTTGAGCAAGATGATCTTGGAAGAGCAAGTTCTTTATGATCTCATCTCTATTATCTGGGCCTATCTAGTACATGATATGTATGAGATGTTGGTTAGAGGGTAGAGGACAATAAGATGAATCATATTACTGATAACGTAGATAGATGAGAGGTTTCCTATGTAATAGCTAGCTAGGTTACTCCATGCAGTCAATGATAGATCACCTTGAGTGTAGAGATGGAGATAGGACCAGGTAGCATGGGCCATGCCTTACATGCTAACAATTAAGTTAGTAAGACATTTAGACATAATATGGCATCCATACAAGAACATAACATATACATGAGTGAGATGGGACATAGTTTCAGTAGTAATAATGAGGATAGAGGTTGTCAAACACTATTTCTAGTGGAGAGAGCCATATTTGATGGCACAGGTGTTAGGGTAGATGGTCCTACCTTATCCAATGACATTGATTCTAATTTTTGAGTAGTGGTCTTATAATGTGAGAGATCCATGGGGGAGGAGAGGACTGGGTCCACTAGTGGTGAGACTAACATTGAGACCACATCAAGAGCAAAGATGGACTAGTCAAGCATGACAAGGAGCTGAGTAGGAGGATAGGGATGTAGAGGTAGAGATATCAGATGTACCATTACCATATCCATAATGAGATGAGTATCAACCACTAAGGACATGGAATTGATGGAGGTAGGAGGATAAATAGAGAGTGGAGTCATTATCATCCATGATGACCCCATAGGTAAGCTAGAAGAGATTACATAGAGACCACTCAAATGCAGGTTGAGATACACATGAGCCATGACAACTAGATTTGATCTAAAGAGGTGAGTTATATAGGAGGTGATAGGAGGCCACATCGATGGGGAGATAGTGTTAAGTGGTCATGTAGATGGTGAGACCATAGTATTTGAGACATAAATAGGTAAGAAAAGGAGGTTGAATATTATTACTTAGGTTTTTATTTTAGAAATAGAGATAGATAGATATTTTGAGATATAATAGTGATCTAGTATCCATCTTATGGGATTTTTAGGTGTATCTAAGGATGAGGAGGAGAGATGGGGGTCCGTATTGAGAGTTTCACTCCATGACATCTTGGATGAGACTATACAGCCATATGACCCCATGATAGTAGAGGATATAGGTGTACCATCTTCCCTAACTTAGGTGAGCTAGTTCAAATTAGTTGGAGAGAAATGAAGTAGATATAGGAGTAGAGAAAGAGGATGCATCTACCCACATTGATGGGTGTAAGGGAGTTGTAGGCATGACAAGCCATAGAAGATGAAAGATTTGTGTATCTAGCTATAGTAGCATAAATGATAGAGATTTTGACCTAGATGGTAGAGTCATAGGTGGGGTTAGCACACCTATAGGGATAGGTAGAAGGATTGAGATCTTAGATGGCCTCCTTGTAGTATACTATTTTAATGAGTTAAATCAAGGCTTCAATACGCAGTGTGGCTAGGCCATGAGATAAATAGGATGGAGCCTAGCCATAGAGATGGAGCATTGTATATGGTTATATAAGTTGTATTAAACTCATGATATATATATATATGGATAATTTTGGCATATTGATGTTTGATGTGTGTGTTGTCATTATGATGGTTGTGTGTGTGGATGCTTTGGATATATTTATTTTTAGCACATGTTTTTATCTTTGTTGTATATTATATAAGAAATATATGTGATATGGATTCTTTTCTATCATTATGTAGGGCACATGCATGTTTAAAAAGAAATAGGCAAAAGGACTTAGAAAAATATAATCAAGAAAAAAATGTACCACACACTATTCCAAGATGGGAAATGTGTAATAACAAGAAAATGACTAAGTTTAAAGATCCAAGAGATAGTAAAATAAGATGGTAAAAAGGAATTTATTTTTAAACCAATGTGAAATATTTTTGCACCAAATTAAAACAAGTAAAATTATATTAATATCATGTTGGGAAGTATGAAATCAATGTAATAAAATGAAAAGTTTGTAAAAGGGCATAAATGGTAATGAAAAAAATTAATTAAGTTAATCAATCATACTAAATCATGTTGGGAAGTATTAAAGAAAACAAAATTGCAAAATTTTGGTCTTAAATTGGTCATACTAAATCAAGTTGGGAAGCATGAAAAATTCAATAAATGGTTGTAATCTTACACACACTCAGAAAATAAGAAGATAAAAAGGTGAAATAAAAATGAAGTAAGAATAAAACATACTAAATCAAGATCAAAAGCATGTAAAATGACATGTAAATTCATAATCGATCAAATCTTATCTCAAATTTGACACATGTAATTTGGATGGTGACTTAGGTATTGGAAAATTTTGTGAGGAGGGTCAGGTCCTATCCATAGTCTTACACTAAAACTCACAAAGGGAACACCATTGGGGTGGAATAAATAGGAAAAATTAGGTAATGAAGGATGTAGGAAATAGGAAGGAAAATATGGTAATTTATGAGGATGGTTGGGTCATATCTATAGTCATATAATGCAACTCACAAATGAAATCCCAAGGAGATTGATCAGTTACACAACAATATTTCTCAAGAGGAAATATGAGGGATATAGAAAGTGTAAAAAGAAATATGAATTTACATGTCATTTTACTAAAAGGAAATATGAAAAAGCAAAGAAATATGAGGTTTCCTAGTATGAAAAAGCAAGAGGTATACTAAGGACATGAGAAAACACTAAGTGACTAGTGGTCATCTATGTACAAAAGAAACCTTTTCACTATAAACATAAAGATTTATAGGCAAATAAGTTTGACACTAAGATCAAATTATGAAGGTAGATTGGTACAAGGAAAATAAAATGTACCTACCTTTCCATGATGTGTTCCCCGTTCTTTAGGACCCCTTACAGAGTTGTCTATTTACTATGAAGATTGGGTACTTGTGTGAGAAATTAGGTAGCATTACAAGATTTTTTAATTCTCCTCTTCTAATCTACTATCCTAATGCATCCCAAAATGCCTCAGCTCTATCGTCAAGCCAATTATGGAGTTTGATCTTTGACTAGAAGAAGGAGATGTGCTTTGAATCATGTTTTTTAGTGTGATTATACTTTTAAGAATATTTTTGCCTTTTGATATCATTGATTTGGCTTTAAACTTTATTTTGAAGGATTTTTAAGATTCCTCCTCCTTATAGATCTAGAAGGACCAATCATGAGCGAGATAGTGATACACATGAATGAGATATAGGCTAAGGCTAAAGGAAGCTAAGTAACAAAAGACAAAGACAGACTAGGATACTTAGGTTTGATAATGAAGTAGCATGTGATCTTAAGTCATAACCATATATATGCTAAGTTTGTAAAAGGGGAGAAGGGAAAAAGGAGATCCATAAAGTGGACCAGTGTAAGGAGATATTAATGAGTAGTATTTTTTGCTAACTAATCACATGGTAAAATGGAGAAAATGACCAAAGGGGACAAGGTTTGTATAGCCAAGTCACAATGATAATTAAATATGAAAAATGGAGATAAGAAATCAAAAAATCATGAAGAGGAAAGAAAAGAGTTTTGAGATAAAATCAAGCAAGAGAGAAAAATCAATGATAAAGAAAGACAATCATATATGATTTATAAATGATAAGATAAACAAGATATAGTACAACAAGAAAGAAATCACCATAAATGATAAATAAAAAATTGACACAGTGTCAAATGATATAATAGATAAAAATAAGATTGGATCACATGTCCAACCAAAATTAAAATGTGAAAGCACCATGCATGTGTTCATAAATAATGGTAAATCTATCCACACACATTATCTAATACCTTGTATAAGTTTTTATGAAGTTGGATATGCATGGTTACTAAAGTATCATCAATATTTAATAAATACTAAGAAAATACTTATTTTCTAAACTCTTCCATAGAAAAATTATGAATGATCGATGGATCATGTCTAGGAGGGAAATTAGGTAGGGGATAGTTAGGAGAATGTGTAGGAGTGGGATCTATTGGACATGTAGGAATCACTGGTGGACAAGAATCCATGGGTGAGGGAAGGTCCATAGGGGAAGTAATCACATGTAGAGGCACAAAAGGTGGTGAAGGGACCATAGGAGGGGATGGAACCACTAGAGGTGGAGCCATGGGAGAAGAAAGCGAAGCCTTCTTATAGGAAAAACCTATGTTAGGAATAGAAGAAGGTTTGAGAATAGCTATGAGATGATCTTTGAGATGTTATTATAGGATATAAAAATAATTGGTGTGATGGGTGTCACATAGATTCCATAGACAATATACCTCACCATACTTAGGCATGCACTCAGGAAGTACCTTTGAGGGAGTTATGAATTTTTTGATGATGAAAAAGAAGGATGTAAGGTATCAATATATTATCTCAACTTATGACAATGGGTGGAATAATGATTATCTATCCCATGGAAGCAAAAGATACATTTTTTAGTAGTTTTAGGAGAAGCACTCATGGAAGGAGGTATAATAGGAGTGGAAGAATTTAGAGATCATTTTTCAAGCCATTTGGTAGGTAAAGGAGCCATCTTAGGCAAGGGAAGAAAAACATCACCAAAGGAGGGTGATGATGAGGAAGGAATAGAATTAGGCTCAATAGGAGTAATAACATTAGAAATATGGGTAGGCTAAACCATAAAAGGAGTGTAAATAGGATCAACTATAGTAGGAGTGAGAAGAGGATTAACTATATTAGGATCTACTAAGGGAAGAACATGATTTATATAAGGTCTAAGGAGATTTGTACTAACCTCATGGGTAAACTAACTATGAGGATCAGGGTACCTAGAAAGATGGTAAGGCCCAATCATAGAATGATCTATGAGCATATTCCTACATGTATCCTTAGAAACTAGAGGTATTAGTGCCATTTTTGCCCTACCATAAAGGGGAAAAATACAAAAAATAGGAATTATAAGTGAAGGGAAATGATGAGAAGCATTAAAAAACTCAAGTAAATAAGAATGACACTAGACAATCTTAGCATCATAGGCCTATACAAGATCACATAATAATAGATCATCTAAGGAATAACATAATCATAATATGGGGTGTAAATATCAATGACACAGGTAGGGATAACCTTGTCATCCAATGAAGTATGGTGAATAGAATGCCTAGTCTTAGTTAAGACTATGAGAATGTCATTTTAAGGAGGCTTACAAGAATGAGATCGGAAGGAAGCATAAAGCTACAAGATGTGATGAGGTGAGAGATTAGAAGTTTTGATCTTTAATTTAATCACATTGGGCTCATCATCATCAAAATCTAAGAGATTAAGATGAATGTTACCCATGATATTAGGATGATCATTGTAACCTCAAGTTGAGTTAACAAGAAAGTTGATATGTTGAGACTCATAAAATGGAATGTTAGGCAAAGACTCAATAGTAGGAGTCTTGAAGACACCATGATCTTGGAATTATTCAAAATTCTAAGGGTTATTATCACCCTAAATCTTATAAATGGCTCCATTATAAGGAAACTTAACACATTGGCAAGTAGAGGAAGTAATAGTTCTCATGTGGTGAGTCCATGGCCTACCAATCAATATTTTATAAGAAATGGGGATGTTAAATACCATCACATTCACATGGATGGTGATAGGTGGGATAGTAATGGAAAGCCACATGTAACCTAGAGGAATCATTTACCTTCTATCATATCCTCGATAGGTGTTGCATGTAGACTTGAGATTGCATTTGGAAAATCCAAGTGTTTTAATGAAATTGAGAGAGGAAACACGTGTCATAAACCTCATTAATAAATTTAGACTTATCTTGGATATCATCTATTTAGATGATAATAAATAAGGGAAGATCATCTACATTAAGTAGAATCTCATCAATAATTATATATATAATAGGAAATAATAAAGAAAGAGAAATGTCTATAGTTTAATCAATGTTGATAGACATTTCTCCACATTATTGTAATATATTATCTTTAGATATAGATAAATTTTCCTCTCATCCTGCTAGAGGAGGATGATAGACATTCATCTTGAATAAGAGTTGCATGAGGTAGTTTCTATGATGTGGGGAAGTCCTCATAAGCTCAAGAAATAGAATTTGAGATGGGAGATTAGTGAGTTCTGTAATGGGATCCCATTCATCATAATCCCTAATAATTTTATTAGATATAGGTTCATAGTGATTAAGGAGGTTCATAGTGATTAAGGAGATCCTCAAAAGGAGTCAAAGTGCATTAAAATTTATGTTGATATGAAGGAGAAAGTTTGGGATAAGGTTGTAAATCATGTTGAGATGATGAACTAGTTAGTTTAAATTGATTTTGGGAATTGGAAAAAGAAGTGTTAGTAAAATCTTAGTTATCATTAGTATTGGAAGATGGTGGAAGAGTTATAGAAATATAATGGGAAGTGTTATCCAAGGTAGAATCATAAATTAGATAATCAAAAGTGATAAGATCTTCTTACCCCAACTCATTTAAATGAGTTGAATAAAAATATTGAATAACATGATATGTCTTAAGTGAAGAAGTGTAGATAGATTGGGAATCAATGAAAACCACCACCCTTCATATATTAGTCATGTTAACCACATTCTCTTTGTAAGTTGGTTCAACAAGACTTTTTCATTATTGGTGGAAGGGGTAAACTTGTCTAATTTTCTTGAATCAGTTAGTGATTAGGGAGAGGGTCTTTATAGATAGCTAAATGAGAATTTTATTGATTGAAATATTGATTTTTATCATGTGTTTTATAGTCCTTGAAATCAATCTCATAGGCTTGTTGATGCTTATGAATAATGGAATCATGATCAAAATTAAGGCCAAGAAGAAAATTGATAGCTAAATTATGAAGTTGTCTATAGGTCTCATGAGAATGACCCCAATTAGTGTGAAACTAATAAAACATGTTAGGATCATACCAGGATTTCAAAGGATAATTAGGGTTAAGATCTCATAGAAGAAGCCTAGGTAGACATTTAATCAATTTAGCTGAGGATAGAGGTTTATGAACATTAATTTTGTTGGGTGAGGATAAATGACGATTAGTGTATTGTTGAGGAGTTGGTTTCAAAGAAAGGTTAGGAACAACTACTTGAACATTGTGAATGGTGTCATAAGAGTTGATAACACCATCATTAGTGATATTGTGTTTTTTGTTTTTGAGTAAGATACAAGGACCCATAGAAGGTAGGGGTGGCTTGAATTGATGCATTAGGAAATCTTGTCTTTTAGTTTGGTCAATAGCTTCTTCCAAAGTACATGGAGAAAGAGTGTGGACTTGGTATTATGATTTAGGAAAGAGAGCATTTGTGAAGAGATGAAAAATATTGTCATCCACCATGTAATGTTCACATTGATTTGATGAATTTTTCTATCCCTTAACAAAGGCTTGGGTAGTTTTATTTTCATTTTGTTTACAATTTATGAAATGGGCCAATTTTTTTTTGAGAAAATCACTAGTTTGGAATTATTGCATGAAGGCATTCACTAAGTCCTCCAAACTAGAAATGGAATGAGCTCTAAGTTGATTATACAAATCCAAGGCATCACCTATGAGGGTTTTGGATAAGATCTTGGTAGAGACAAAGGTGTTTTATTTATCCCAACCCTTGTAAAGATTTCCAAACATTTTGAGGTGAAGGGCAGGATCGGATGACCCATTCTAAGAAATTGCAGGTGTTATACCTCCTATATGAATGTTGTCATTTTGAGTAGTGAGAGATTCATTTTGTATATTATTAATGGTTTTATTGACTAAATGAGGTTGAGGAATGAGATTTCCTTGAGAATCTTGGAGAAGAGGAGGGGGAACATTCTAGTTATGTGTGATCTAAGCCATTAGTTGTGGCTTTGCATTCTCATCATTTTATTTGTGTTATGAGATTGAAAGGTATTCATTTTATTGAGAGTTTTCAATAAAATTTGATGTTTTTTATTAATATTAGAAGCATTAGAATTGGTATTAGTGTCTTGGGTACCACTATTAGTGTTGATATGAGCTTGAGATGAATTATGAGAATGTGAGGCACTAGTGGAAAAATTTGTTTTTGTAGCAAAATATGGACTAATGAATGGTTGAGAAGAAGAAACACTAGAAGCATGATCTCCTGGGGTAACAAAAAAATAAATAGTGTAAGGATTAAGGATAATGGATCTTATGAGAGGCCCACTAGATGTAGAACCTACCAAGTTAGTTGAGATACTAGGCATGGAGGTAGAAGAGGTTAGAGAAGAAGATGTCATGGTATAAGGAGTCAAAATTGAAAGAAGAGGTTGATAATTAAGGAAAGTGGTACCCCCAAATCTAGTTTGAATGTAAGAGTAAATGAAAGAGGCTCTTCAATTTGACAACTAATCATGAGGTTATAAATGGTAGAAGGATATTTTCCTTGAAGTTGAGGAAATTTAGTGATAAAGAAGATCATTTTGGCAGTATTCTCCAACTCAATTTGATATTCTAAGAAAAGAGGGGGATTATGTTGTGGAGAGGTATTTGGAGGGGTCCTATAGTTCATTATGTAAGTGTAAATATGAACATTACTAGCATCCAAAAAAGGAGCCCTACTCTATCTATGGGAGACCATATTAGGATTGGTAAAGTTCATCATGTCCATTGACTATAAATCAGTGTCATCACCCAAAAAAAATTCCATGATGAATGGAAATTAAGAGAGATGAGAAAGTAAAGGACAAAGAGGTGACTAAAATAGTATAGGGTTGATTGGGTCAACCTAACATGGAAACATGGATTGTAAAACTATATAGGGTCAACTAGGTCTATCTAGTACAGTGTTTCAAAGGTGAAAAAAGTATTGGGTTGACTAGGTTGATCTAGTACATTATATAGGGAATTTAGAATAGTAATAAGTATTGAAAGGAAATAGAAAATCAATTAGATTAACTCTAGCTAATCCAATTGAATCACACAAAATATAACCTTGCACTAACATTGGATAATGCAAGATTTCATGCACACAATTGAGCAAAGAACAAACAATAAACTTAAAAAGTAAAGAGCTAACTAATTGGTCAACCTTAATGTTTATTAGATTATTAAGATATGATTTTTAATGTGATTAGAAGTTGGATATAAGAAAGGTACTATATAACAATCTAAGGATGGTTTTAGGTAATTTGGGATGAAAGGGACTATATTGGAAATGATGCAAGCTTGGTATTAGGGCTCACCCACTCACTTCACACACTACAATGATAAGGGTATCAGGTGTTTAACTAGAATATACCATTAACCATACTTTATACTTGACTAGATCATCAAGTCACTTTCCCCCTTGATGATGAAATCCAAGTAGGTTGGCCTTGGGTAGACAAATTTTATAATGCTTATTTTTTTTATTTGGTTATATGTGTATAAAATTTAAATAGTTAAAATAAGTGATTAATTAAAAATAACCTAATTAAACTATGTGATCTATTTTAAACATGCAAGCAATAGGAAAAAATGTGTGAGTTAATTACTAGAAAATGTGAGGTTAATTCCAATTTGAAACAAGGTATAGTGTTGACACTGTATACACAAAATATAGAACAAGGTCAATAGGATTGAACTTATACTATGGATTCAAGGTCTAAAAATGAACTGAGTTAGTAGAGTCAACCCAATTAATTTAGATATCACACATAACATAGAAATGGGTTGGCAAGGTCTATCTAATTAAATATGCAAGGGTAGTTTTAAAGACTAAAAACTAGGAAAGGAAAGATAGAAAAGAAAGAAATAGAGAGGTATAAAGGAAATTTGGTGGACTAGATATGTAATGAAGGAATATTTCTAATCAATAACCTTGAAGTATGTTGTCAAAACATGTAAAATGGGTTGATAAGATCAATTAAGTTGTGCAAGAACCTATTACAAAGTGTTAAAAATGTACAAGGTCAATTGGGTCAACCTAGTAGGCTGAACTAGATATCTAAAAGGCTAAAAATATGTATTGGGTCAACTAGGTCAATATAGTCACTTGTTCTTAGAAACCTACACATTGAAGTTAAAAAATTAGCTCAATAGAGTCGATCTAGTATGATAAAAATAATGAAAATAAGTGAAATAAATTTTACAAGGGTTAGTTTCACATCAGGCTCACCATAATGTATGCAATCAATAATGCATCATGTCTATAAATTGATCCTAGCTTAGAGAAGATAGATCATACCTACACTTTTGAATGGGATACACTTGTTAATCAAGAGCATGAACTATATGGGGATCCATTAGACTAGATTAGTGGATCACTTATCACAACATATCATGCTAGGATGGGTTCCAATGCTTACATTCTAACATAATCACACAACAACCCTAATAGAATCCTAAGGTTTAAATAATTCACCTATTCTCATAAAAAGAAAGTAAATCTAATCTAGTGTACACCAAAGCTTGTGGCATAAAGTGGGGGTTAGAAACAATAAAAAACTAAAATAATCATGTATTAGAAGACATATACTCATATTTATGTATATAGAATCCTAATACATGGGATAAGAATAAAAATGCATTGTCTATCTACACTTACAAAGGAGAAATAAAGTTAGGAACACTTACCTTTGAAGATGAACCCATCGAGCCTTAATCTCTCCCTTTATTCTCAAGAGATTATTGTGGTATGTAAGGATAATGAAGATAAATTATCTCTAGGTTACATAACCTATCTAAGCATCTAAAATACTTATCCATAAGACAAGATCCACATCTCTAAAGAAAGTATGGAACCCTAATATTTATTCCTTAAGTATATTGGTTAATAAGTAGATGTTCATTTACACTTATTCGTTATTAATTATTCTCTTATGAAATTGTGGGAAAGGAACTTTTATATAGGTAGATATTTCTTTAAATCCTCCTAGAAATGTTGATTGTACAGGGTCGACCTAGTTGACCCAGTGTGTTTTTGGGGACAAATCACTAGGTCTAAGTTAGGTCATTTGAAAGGATAACAAGATAAGAAAGTGAAAAATACCCCTAAATTATACTAGGTTGACACAATCAACCTAGTAAAACTGACTAACTAAAAGGGAGTTAAGGTAATAAAAGGATGGATAAGGTATGATAATTGAGAGGAATGGGTAGGATTGAGGATAATATGATTAGGGTAAATGGTTTTAGGAGACAAGTGTGTAGATGATAAGTGTAAAAAAGGACAACAATCTTAAAAAACACTAATGGTCTTCTCACCCATTTCTTGTTGTACCCCTTAAGGCATGCACTCAAAGAGATTAAGGCTCGATAGGTTCCTACAAGATACAAAGTGTTAATAATCAATAAAATTTTAAAATATTATGTGTATAAAACTAGGATGTAACTCCTTTTGCCACCTTTTATGGAGGATTTATACTTCTATTCCAAGGTCTTTTGACCACCTTTTGTGGTGGAGTTACACTTTTATTCTAGGGGATATTTGACCACCATTTGTGGAGGAGTTACTTAGCACTCCTATATATATGCTTCACTTGAGGAAATTTCTCACTTAATGAATATTTAGGATTCATCTATTTTGGTTTTCTTATGAAATAATTAAATTGTGATTTCATTTTTATATAGTTCTTTAGTGTTGTGCACTTACTTCTTGTCTCATGTGACCATTCAACCTTGCATTTACTTTATTTGAATTGGGATCATACTCTACTAAGGTACACATCTAAACTTTAATATATATTACCATATAGAAATAGATGGATAATAGAGAGAATGAACTAGATCTTGGAGTATATTTTTAGGATGTATTTCATAGACCAACAATAAAAATGGGAATAATACATACATTTGGTTTATATTTCTTATAGTAGTTCATTTTGATCACCATTGAAGATGGCTCTTATTAAAACATTGTATGGTAGAAGTTTTATAAAACCAATAAATTGGGATATATTCAAAGATAGAGTGGTTTTAATACTTGATATGATTTCTAAAATGTAATAATAAATGAAGCTAAATGGTAGATATTGGCTAAAGGCAATGACAGGAAGAAAAGTTATGCTAATTTGAAAATGACAAGGCAATTCTTAGTTAGAGATAAGGTTTTTCTATGATTAAAACCCCAAAAGAGTGCCATTAAATTTGGGAAATCATAAAAAAATTCACCAATACATATAGAACCCTTTGAGTTTCTCTAAGTGATAAATTATGTAGCGTATAGACTTTATTTTCCACCAGCTTTAGCACAAATGCATAATTTTTTCATGTATCTTATCCTAATTAATATGTAGCTAATCTTTAACATGTTTTGTACTAATATTGATTATAGGTTCTAGATCTAAGGGTGGTCATAATAGAACTAATAATAATAATTTATAATCATAATATTAGCTTGCATAACAAGGAAGTATCACAATGTAAGGTCCATTACGACTATTATTCTAAAGATAGTGCCACATGGGAGGATTATGAGGAATTATTTAGGTTTTTTCCTCATCTATTTTATTAATTTTATATTAAACATTATTATTTATTTTCATAAATTTTGTTTAAAATAAAATTCATCGAGATGATGACCTATTTTAGTTGGTAAGGATATTACATATTAGCTTACTCCTCAAATACTACATTAGTATTTAGATAAGGAATGAAAACTAATTATTAGTATTTTCTGACGTTGATGATATATCTAGATATTTATGATGTTTAGTTGAGAGTTGTTCTATTTTATTTAATGATATATTATGATTAGAGGATATTTTTTGGGTTCTATATTTCTATGTATTTAAATCTTATGTGGATATGATTTCATTTTTAGATTTGATATATTGTACAATAGTTCATTTGATGTACCTACATTTTGAGTATCTATTATTTGTTACAAGTTGGACTAACTATCATTTTATTTATTCAAGGTGCTTGAAGGACTGTACCACACTCATAAATTGGAACATAGGGAGAGTATCATAGGGTATGGGGATGTAGATATCAACATTGGGGATAAAAATAGTGAAATTGAACCATCCCTCCCACACTCACCTTTTTATACTAATTTGAATTTGTATTGATAAAAGTGGTAAATGCTTACTTTTTATATCTATAATTATGATTAATATTGCATGGTTTACATCAATTTGGGTTGATTATTTACATTTATGAAGAATAACTAGTAATAAAATGGATGTTCTTGATAATATTATTCATTAATTATACTATTATGCACTAGTTATATGAACCTTTTTGAAACCTTTATATGAACTAAACTATAGATTTATGGTTGTGAATTTGGATGGACCTATTTTTATGTATTAGGGTATATGGTGTTTATCAAATCATTTATTTGTATTCACTTATGTAAAGTTTGTTATACTCAATTCTACCCCTTTTAGTGGCTTAGGGGGATATGGGGAAAATGAACCTAATTTAACTTTTAAGGGTTATGGAGTTTAATCCCTAGGTTGTTAAAGGGCTCCAGTATAGTAAATCAAGTAAAATATGTAATAAACATACCACTAATTTTTAAAATAACTGATCTAATCTGATATTTTTAATAATAGTAATGAATGACACTAGGACAAAGGATCTGCAAGCTAAAAAATGGCACAAGAGTTGGTCTAACTATCACAAATAGGATATAGGTGTTAAAAACCCTCTTAAATAATAGTGTCATACCTTGGTAACATTTTGGTGCTAGTTTCCAATTTTGGTATTAATGTCCTGTATGTAAGAACTGATATGTACTTTTGGGAACAATTATGTCTAACTCTACTAAGCCTATTCGTATGCAAATGAACCATGATTCACTATCTATGACCTATTTTGACTAATTTTATATGAAAACCCTAGATCTCCATATGGATAGGGTATTCTATTGGCACAAGTAGTAAAAGGGTTATGTTATCTAGGTATGTTGGACATCCTCAACACCCCATTATGATGAGATTTACCTACATACCAATTCTCTAAGAAGGGATAAAGAATAATTTAGTTTTATCCATCTAAGTGGTAGTACAATTATAATTGAAACTAGTATGAATGTTAGTTTGAGTGATTTGATTGAGGATTAAGATTGGAAATCTATGTATTCTAAGCTTAGGATGGATGTAGATGCCTATATGTAGAAGTTAGGTAGAATAGGGATTAATAACCTTGATTGTACATAACTTGTTTTGAGTTTATTTATGTGTCTTTGTATCTGATTTACATATAGTGAATAAAGGGATAAAATTCATGTATATATACATACATACATATACATATATATATATATACATACATACATATACATATATATATATACATACATACATATACATATATATATATATATATATATATATATATATATATATATATATATATATATATATGTGTGTATATATATATATATATATATATATATATATTGATCTAGTGTTTATGCAGGGTTTTAAATAGGTCTAAGATGACCCTAGGTGTCTTTGGAATTAAACAGATATCTATTGGGGCTAAAAAGAGGGAAAAAGATAATAATGCCAAATTAGGACACTAGCATGAGGTTATAGTGTCTAAAGTATGGCACTAATGTATAGGTGGTAAAACCTAGGGGACTAGGGGATTGAATGCCTAAAGGAGGGTCTAAGACTAATTTTGAGAGTTCTAGAGATGCATGTGGCCCACACAAAATTTTAATAAGTTTCTAAATAGGCCTTAAGATAGATCTAGTGCTAAGCTAGGGATGGTTGGTATTCATTAAAAATATTGGAACTCAAGTGACATTTTATATGACTACATCCCCCCATTTATTATATAAATGCAAAAAATAAAAATGACTGGGATATATGAAAAGAAATGTACTTGGACTTAGCTAAGAGGTGAAGCCTATGAATCTAGATCTAAGTATGTGAAGTGTGATCCATTGTATGTATTGTAAATGAAATGTGCATAGACTATTCATTAATATAAATAAAAATAAGATGAAAAACTAAGTAAAAATAGAAAAGAGATGAAATAAATTAATACACCTTATTGGGTATGTAAACCAATGCGTAAACTTAGTGACATCATGTGTGTGTGTATCTAGTGATCAATTAGTGAAAATCTTAAACTAAGCTGAATGGATTACTTAATCCCCATGTGTGGGTGTCTCAAGATTTCAATCTTGCCTTGAATTCATCATTTCCCACCCCTATTTTGTGGATCATAACCTATGAATAGCTTGGATTGTACTGATGGATTATCCAACCCTCTTGTGTAGGCATCTCAAGAACTCAAGTAAATTAGACTTTATCATTTCCTATCCATGTTTAGTAGATGCAATTGTAACTTAATTTATGTAATGTAACTAAAATTATATGACTATATTTAAAAGTATATGTACTGGATTTGCATCCACTCAGTAACTCTAGAATGAAAAGCAACACAGGGGCCTCTCAGGCACTCATGTATGTAGCTTAGGGACTACTCAATAATTCCAATCATTGAATATAGATTAAGGCATAAAATATATTAAAAAATGGTGAAAATGGTTTCCATATTAATAATGTAGTGAATGACATGAATTTTTCCATTCTATCTAATCAACAAGTGTAAAATTGAGCATATGAAAATAATGTGTCATGCACATGCCCCCAAATCTAATATCTAAACATATGGATTCTAGATTGAGTTATAATTATTTGTATCTAAGTATCTAAAATTGAAATATGAGTGATCATGTTGTGCATGATGCCCCCAATTTGAATAATTTGGTATGATTTTATTCAAAATTGAGAAAAATTGATAATTTGTAACCAAATCTATGCAAACCTAGATTGTACATGTTATACTTTTTTGTTAGATCTATATTTTCCTATTTTTGGGGAACTATATAGTATAGGTATACCTTGTATAGTAGAGATACAATGATAGTGTCCAATTTTGATACTAGTGTCCAACCATGTTTTTTTTAGCAAACTAACTTTAATTTCTATCTAACTATTTCCCACTATGTTTTCCTGATTCTAAGCTCTATATTTTGTACCTACATGATGAAAATTGTATTCAAAATGCACTCAGTTGGACTGATATCTATAAAAAACATCTATGAATGCCCCATATTTTGAGGGGAGTTGTTGAACTTGTTCAAGAACTATCCTTAGAATAAAAAGATATGCATGATATGTGTTAGCTTGAATATACATGATATTTTCATAATAAACTAGTATAGTGTGTATACATGACATCAAAATGTATGGTAATTTGAGTATAAGTTGGTAATGCATAGTGTATGTTAGATATATCATTCACAAGGTTTTCAATATAGATATAAAAAAGTAAGCATGTGTATGGACAAAAAATCTAAGTAATAAACTAAGTAACTATGTAGGGGGATGGGGTATGATGTCCATCAAGCCACCCAAGGAGGAAGGGGAGATGCATGAGGTCCCTCATGACATCTAAAATTAGAGTGTGTAACAAGAAAGAAACAAGTGTCATGGCCATGATGCAGACATAAAACACACATGAGGCATGTACATTAGGCCAAGAGGCCACAATACAAGGGACATGTGCACATGTCACTAAATCTAAGAAAGTAAGACATAAAATGACACGTTGAAATGTCCACATATGTAAACAAGTAATTTGGTGTGGATACATATGTAATGACATGTTCAAATGTCCACATACATAAATTAATAAGGCACACACAATACATGGGGACATGTATAAAGCATACATATAATAAAAGAAAGTGGCGTAGATCCATAGAATAATGGCATATTAAAATGACCTTGAATAGATGTGGAATCATAAATACACAATCAATTCTAAACTAGTAAATATGGAAATGAAAGTATACATTAACATGTGGTACAAATCTTTATAATATCCAATATGCACATAAATTGAGTCTAGAGTATTAGTAGTAGTACGTAAAAAATTTATGTAGTGTAGGAAGATCAATATCAATATATAAACAATGTTAAATATATAATATAGGCTATATAAAGACATAATCTAGAAATTGTAACTATGTGTAGGATGCCCCAAAATGGGCAAATGTGTCAAATTAGGAACCTATGTATTTGCCGCTAGTGGGTATATAGTAGCAAGTCTAGATCTGTGTGGTAGATCTAGGTCCTATATGCATATTTAAAAACTCAAAAATAACAAGTGAAGAATGTGTGTATGATAAAAATAATTACAATAACATAAATAGCATATGTAGTACCTATAAATTATAATCAGTGTAAACATGGACATGTATATAATCTAAAAAATTTATTTTTTGATCAAATATTTAAATGTTTTTATGTTTTTGACATACTATATTGTTTTTGTATTTTATAGATATAAGTTATATACAACAACATGAAAATTAAATTATATACAAGGATCAAGATAAAGGAAAATATATACAAGAAACATGGTAAATGAAACTATGTACAAGGAAATTAGGGGTAAATGAGACTATGTACAAGTAGGCTAGAAATGGGTAGAACTATGTACAAAGAGAGTACAATGGATAATATTTTGTGTGATAGTAAGGAATGGTACTAAAATCCAAACACATCATCGAAAGGATGCCTCTATATAACATAGGTGACATATTCACTTTATGAATGGTTTGTATCATAATAATCTGGGTTGTTCTAATCATCTTCTTCATTTTGGTTAGTAATGTTTGGATTATTGATTGGAATCTTACCATTTGAAACTATATCAACTATAGGTATATCTTGATTTCAAGACTCTATTTTTAGAAACCCTCTTTTGAGAATGGTTCCTGCTTATCTTAATCTTAAATGTGCCACTTAATTTCTTACTCTTTTTGTAACATTACCTATGTATCTATATATTTTACCTTGATGAACTATATCTGTGAATGATTTACCTTAGTATGTTCTATTAATACCAATCCTTGTTGACCAACATTATCAACTACTAAAATAAGAGTAGTGATACCCTAGGCATGTTTTCCCAACCCTTAACCTTTATAATCAAACTATTTTAGATATTTTTGACCAAACCCATATTATTTTAAAAGTGGTATTTCATTTTGGAGAGGTATATTTGTATCCTTCACTTATTTTAACTACGCTTCATGTATTATTTCTTGCCCTGATTTTTCTTTGTGAACATTTTATTGTTCTAAGTTATGCTTTGGTAACTAATTTTGTACTATTTTTTAATTTGGCCCTTTTTGAATATGTTACTTTATCACCTTGGATTGCTTAACTAATTTATCTTTTATATGTTACTCATTAACAATAATGTGCTGTATATGTTTTTTCAATGCCAAACATGAATCTATGTTATGCCCATGCATTCTATGGTATACAAAATAATATTTAGATCTCTTCACTGGATGTTGAGAAGGTAGATTAATGAACTTAGCTTTAATAATTTGACTTAAAATCTCACTTGGACTTATATTTGATCTTTTAATACTTTTCTAATCAATATTTGTAGATGCACTTTATTGTGATTTCTTGTTTTGATGTGTAACATTGCTTTCCACAAATTGACAAAGTGAAGATGCATATGCATGATTGACACTAGTGTGCCTTGGAGGATTTTTTATTGTAATTTGATTTTACAATGTTTTAATATTTTCATCTAATGGATTATTATAATTTTTAAATTTTTAAATTAAATTTCTCATACTGATAATTTCATCCCTTAAAGTCTCACAAGTGCAAACCCTAATTACTTCTAATTGAACATGTAAGCACACATCCTAAATGGGAGATATGAGAATTGAATGATTTTTGTTGGAAATATTGTCATTGATGTCAAAGGTCTAGCATTATTGGTGATAAAGGCCCCATTGCATTTAATGTTGTTTGTAATAAATATATCTTGGCTAATATGAGTTAATATTTATTTAATATTAACGAATATATTTTTGGTTGCATATGAGACAAAAGAAGGGCCCATGGAGAAGTTGAAGAGCCACATGGTAAAGAAAAAAGAAGGATGGGATGCATTTTCCCATGAAGATTCATCTTGGGGAATACCAAGAGTCACCAAGTGAATACAAAAGAGTAAGGGCGCAATTTCTCATGAGGGGACACTTTGAGGAATATGAAAAGTCACCAAAGATAAGGACAAAAGTGGGAAGGATGTTTTTGGTCATGAAGGGTCACCACATGACTTTTCAAAGGCTTGAATATGAAGGGTCATCCAAGATTGGTGCCATTTTCCATGAGGATTGAAGGGTCACAAAGGGGGAAGGCCAAAGGTTATTTGGAAAGCTATAAATAAAGGCTTCAGAAGCCATATGTAATATGGATGAGAGAGGTTGATTTGATATTGTAATATCTAGCTTAGAAGAGTAATTGTGAGAGATGAATAGTATTTGTTATATCTAGCCTAGAAGATCAAAGGTGAGAGAGAGGAAAGAGATGTTGTATTGAACTATCATTTGTTGAGATAACAACATTGAGAGATAGGTGTGTGGTATACATAAAGGGG